>VDFB02252982.1:42139-188384 GCA_007258455.2 Sequoia sempervirens
TTTTGAGAAGCAAAGTCTTTGCCATAGTCCTAGATGTAGCTATTAAAACCCTCTTGATGCAAAATGAATTAGGAGAAAAAAGAGGCAAGTGGGTTACCATTATTCAAGAGTATGATGTAGAGATCCATCCAATGAAAATTATTCGCAGCCAAGCCTTAACACAGACTATCTCCATAGGGCCAAGACTAGTACAGCAAGTTTATGAATTACAAGAGTATCTCCAGATGAATGGTACAATGATATCACCTACTTCTTGCTCAACCACAGGTGCCCTAATCATCTAAATCCAATACAAAAGAGGGCCTTAAGAATGAAAAGCCAAAGATATATGTTGCAAGGAGCAGTATTATATAGAAGAAACCATGAGGGAGTTTTCCTAAGATGCCTTGGAAAGGAAGAAGCAAGACAGATAATGGAACATTTTCATTCCAGGTTTGGGACCAGTCATGGAGGAGTATTAGCAACAGCACACCAAGTTCTAATGGCAGGTTGTTATTGGCCAACAGTGTTTAAAGATGTGTACGATCATGTGAAAGCCTGTCACGCATGCCAAGTAACTGTTGCACGAGAGAAGAACCCAGCTATGCCACTTCAACCAGTGATAGAAGTACGACCTTTTGTGAAGTGGGGACTCGACTTTATTGGTATGATCAACCCGCCTTCCTCTGCGCAGCACAGGTATATTCTAACCGCAACTGACTATTGCACAAGGTGGTCGAAAGCTCAAGCTTTGAAATTATGCACAACGGATATTGTGATTAAATTTTTAGAAGAAAACATTATCACCAGATTTGGTTGTCCTCATGCTTTGGTATGTGATAATGGTCCTGCATTTTCTTCTTTGAAATTTTCTAACTGGGCATTTGAATATGGTATCACGTTAAAGTTTTCATCAAACTACTATCCCCAAGGTAATGGATTAGCAAAATCCACAAACAAAAATTTGTTGATCGTTATCAAGAAGCTATTAGACAAGAATCCAAGGGACTGGCATACACAGTTGAGATTCGCTCTTTGGGCGAATAGAGTAAGAGTAAAAAGTTCCTTAGGGACATCACCCTATCATCTGGTATACGGACAGGATCTTGTGTTTTCCATACAATTGAGGATTCCAACTTTACAATTCATCCATGAGTGTCTGGATCAGGAAGAAAGAGTTAAAACCAGATTGTCACAACTTTTGCTTTTGGAAGAAAAAAGAGACCAAGCCTTTGAAAATTTTGCAAAACATCAAGGTATTGTGAAGAGATGGTCCGATCGGCGAGCGACAATAAAAGCATTTAGAATTTCTGATTTAGTCCTTTGTTGGGACAAAGCCCATGAACGAAGAGGAGACCATGACAAATTTGACAACTTATGGATGGGTCCTTATCAGATTTCAGAAATTTTAGGAGATAATGCATTCAAATTGAAGACATTAACTGGAGAAGATGTCCCATTGCCAGTCAATGGGCAATTTCTTAAGCATTACTTCCAGTCTTAGACTCCTAGTGAGTCTTGCTCTTGTACATAGTTAAGTTATTTTTCTTTCTGGTTGGGTTTGGTTTTGTTTGGTTTGTCTTAGTTTAGTTTCATTTGCTTTCGTTTGCTCTGCCTTAGTTGCTTTAGGTTTAGTATGGAATAGGGGAGGATCCACATTTGCAAAAGTGTGGCAATGTTTCAAGCACACACTGGTCTTATTCCACAAAGTAATGGACGGATCATTCCTTTGATAAATATTTGTTAGGGATCTTGGAATCCGAGATTGTAATGTCCCCTTTTTAGCTGATATTGTTTGTTGAGGAGTGAGCCTATTATTTTGACCCTCGTAAGCTGACAGTTATGGATAGAGGGTCCTTTGTGGCAGTTACCCAATGGTTAGAGACAGTACTCCACTTTCTGATTCAAATTTGGGCCTTTGCAAATGCTTACAGAGTGATATTTAGGCAATTACTATTTATAGTAAGTCAGGCTATCAGGGTTTACTAATTTTGGCAGGGCACCTGGCTCCGTGGGTATTCTCAGACTCGACCCAGTTTGGCAATTGGATAAGCAAACACAGAACATTTGAGCATTTAATGATAATTAAATAATTATTATTGTGACTTTATATTATAAAGTCAAATAATGAAATATCAATTATTAAATGGATTATTATAAAGTATTAAATGACTTTATAATAAAGAGGCGATTATTATTATTTAATGAGTATTTATTACTCATAGAGAAGTACGCCATTTAATGATTATATCTTCCTAAGTATTGAAAGGTGAAATTAATTATCATTTAAAATATCATTAAGGTGCTTTTTGCGGGGGTCGAGCTTCTTGAAGGATTTATAAAGACTCTCAAGACAAAATCGAACTCATGTGAAATGATTATTCAACTTTCTCTTTTTTGTGAGAGCTTTGGGATTTGTGAGAAACCAAGGGTTTTTGTCAAGTTTCAGAAATCTATAGGCTGTGGAGAACGTAAACTCTTCATAGACCAGCATTCTAAAGTTGTGAAAGATCAGCTAAAGTTTGCTAATGGTTGGCTTCATTACAGAGGTCAAATTTGTGCATCATTGAGAGGATTCAACAAGGGTTCAGAGGAGGAATCAATTGCAGATTGGTATTGTCATTTGCCTTCAATTCTCATCAGCTTCTCCTTTCTTCATTGGCCGTACTCTTGCTGCTAAGAAGGCCGTACAATCTGCTGTTAAGAGGGTCATACAACCCAGCAAAAGGGCGTGATTTTCCCTTAAAGGCAAAACACCTTTCTTCTCAACTTCAAACTTGTATTAAAGGTGGCGCCTAGGTTAGGAAGATTGACTCAAGCAAAATACAGGAGGAAAAATCATTATTTCAAGTTGGTCGTACAATTTCAAGGCTTCTTCAAGCCACTGTAATTAGAAAATCAGGTTTTTAATTAATGCACATGTTGCCTTTTTGTATGCATGTTAAATTTACAGCCTTGTAATCACCTATCAATAAGAACTAAGTCATTCGCCATCCATTTGGAAGTTGGTTGCTTTTGTAGTTGTGATTTATTGCATTTTTTCATTTGATCTGGCATCATTTTATTTAAAAACCATCAAAAACCATTATATGCAAAAATCATTGAAAAACCCACAAACCCTCAAAACTCAGCAAAACTTCATTATTCAACACAATTCGGGGTTTAGAGACACCAGGTCTCTTACAAAGATTAAATCCTTTTGGCTTGACTTCAGGTTAGGATCTGTACTTGGCTAGAAGGGGAATCATCTATTGTGTCTTGACACTGAGTATTGAAGATCACTATATTCTTACATATATTTAATCAATTGCTCTAAGTCATTGTGTTCTTTTAGGAGAAGCCATCGCTGGTGAAAAATCTTAAGTCCTGCTTCAGCGCCACTGTGATTCTTAAACCCAAATGAGCTTCACTGCTTATGAGCCAATTGAAAATTATAAAAAGCAGTATCAAAAGAAAGAAAAAGATAAAATTAAAAAGAAAAAGAGAAAGAATATTGAAATATTTGGCTGATGGGAACATCCGAATAACTCCATCGGGGCTATAGATGCCCGGCTGGCAATGGAGCAATATTTGTAAGGATCACAGCGATAACCTCATCAGGGCTATGGACGCCTGACTGGAAGCGAGGCAATGTCCAGGATGCTTTTGAAGTAAAGATTACTACATAGCCCGTCATGACCAATTCTAAGAAATTCGATGATCTTATGAGACGGAAATAAACGCATTTGCACACACTTGTGATTGGAGGGAAAAGTGTCTTGATCCAATTTATGATTCCTTTCCTTTCTGAGTACACTTTTTAACCTAAGGTTAAGCTAGTTTGATTTAATCAGAGATTTCAAATTCAGAATGGGTCTTTATCTTTAGAATGTTCAGGAACATTCCTCACGTGGAGTCACCAGACGTTGTGACCTATTTCACACATCACCCCATTGCAAATTGGGACCCTCAGTAGTTCGCTTTTAGGGTTTAACTTTGGGTTGCAATTTCATAAGTCCTCTTGCTCCAAGAGTTTCAAGTTAGAGTTTTGAGTTATCACCCGAGCCAAGTAGAGAATTCAAGCCCGAAACTGTGCCTAGACATCACCAAAGTGCTCAGAAGACCCGGTCGTCAAAGAACGCAATTGCATTCACTCAATTCTGACACTTCCTATTTTTTAGGGATTTTTGTTTTTTTTGCTTTTTTGCTTTTTCTATTTTTGGCACTTTTGGACCAATCCGGGATTTACTATTTTTAGAAAGTTTGTTTTTTTGTTTTTTTCTATTTTTAGTAATTTCTATTTTTAGAAAGTGCCAAGGTTCCGCAGGTCATGGAGTCAACATTTCCATCTTTAGAATCGAAGATTTAGGCCTCTAGAAGTAAAAAGCAAGCAAAAAATCAAGAAAAACAAGTAAAAAATCAAGAAAAATAAAGAAAAAAATCATATGGCGAAATGACCCAGAAGAAGGCAAGAGATTCAACACAAAGCACAGTGGCATGAGGTTAAGCAAAGTTCGCCCATGAGGAAAGATAGAATCGGGCAAGGCACCAATAAAGTCCACCCCACCTTGGAAACGACATGGAAAGGCACTAACAAAGTCCGCCCAACACTTGAGAAAGCATGTCAAGTTCATCTTGAAGTCCACCCAAGTAGATATGGCATGAAGTTTATAAAGTCCACCCACCTTATAATGTCCTCTTCGCAGCAACCTCGCAGAATGCTAATCCCGTGAGTTAAAGGCGCAACAAGAGAGTTCGTTTACTTAATTATTTATTACTGCCTAAGTATCAAGTTGATTTAAAAGGTGATATTAAATAATTAATAAAACATGATGATAAGGTGACTTAAGTGAAATATTTAAAATATGGCTTTATAAAGTGACCTTATAAAGTTTATAAAGATGACTAAAGTAAATATTTCAAAAAGAAAAGAACTTTATTCAAAAGTCACTTTATTATTGAATGGCAAAATACAAAAGGGGAAAAACGGAGAAACATTCAACACTTTTGGATGAACATTTTCACAGCAACACTGGTCGGGTTTCTCTGGTTTGGGTTTTGGAAAACCCTAGATCTCCCATTTCGGCTGTGGAACCATCAGCCCTAGTTGAGAAAGGCAGTGAAAGATACACAGGCGTTCTACTAAAGCTCCATCAAAGTCACCAATCTCTTTCAGCAAAAATCGTGGCTCCAGACAGCTCGCATTCTCAAGACGAGTTGATTACAGGTTTACATATGATTAACCACATACCTGGTCGAGGCTTCCTAGTGGGATTGCATTCAGCTTGTTACAAATTGCTATTTGAAGAAGACGTGTCAACATTTGCTAGGTCACAGTGAGTTTTCCACTCAACAAATTCAAAGCTCATCCCGTGAAGACCTGGGTACTGCCAAGAGCTTATAAAGTGGGTCGTTTCAATCCACCAAGTCAGGGCGAGTTGACCTGGAGGTATTATGGCTTATTCTGGTGAATTCTGGAAGCTCTTTATGCTGGGCATATTTGCATTTCATGGCTCCTGATGTCCTCCAGTTGGCTGAAGATTGCATTCAGATTTGCGTGTATTCCAGGTTGGATATGCATTACGTTCCTTACTGCTGCATTTTAATACTAAGGTCTGGTTATTTCCTAGGGACCTGTAGTGTGTATACATGAATCTTTCTTCTGTTGTTAGTCCCCTCTTGTCAGCCCTGGAAACTTAGTGTTGGTGCACACATCTGAGAATACTTGTTTGCTACTCCTATAATTGTATCTCAGTCATTGAATTGTAAGGGACTGATCTAAGCCTTGCTGTTAGTCGAATTGTATTAGGGAGGCATTTGGTGTTTGAAATCTTGTAACAGCTGTGGGGCACTGTCTGAGAATGTATGTTAACTTCTGTGTATTGTAATTAGCTGGTTAGTGGCCAATGCAATGCGATTTTCCTCTTAAATCTGCTGTGAACATACCGATCAAATTGTACTCAGCTCTGAGCCTCCATACTGTTCATTGTAGCACTGAGTTCGCACAAAAATACTTTAATATTGTTGGATGTAATGACTGCTTCAAATACCTGAGTTGATGTTCTTGCATTCAATCCTTATTGCACTCAGAAATTACCTTTCAGTTTGCTGCTATAGTCTCCAAGAAGTAGCTGTGTAATACCTTTGGTTGTTAGGGAAGTTCTTAATCATAGGACGTCATTCTAATGATTTTTCAATGAATGGAAAGGAGTCATTAATTCACATGTATTGTTGTTACTGAAATATATGAGAAAGAAAGTAGTGACGAGTCATTGTTTAGGATTATAAATCTTTCTTAGTGAATGTCAATACCTCATGCATTATAACCACATTATTCTATAAACAAAGGATATCAAACTGAAAACCCACAGAAAAATTATACCCCTCCCAGAAAGGCACTTTACAGTGGTATCAGAGCTGGAGATCTTGCCAGCCTGTTTGGGTTTGTGACTCATAAATTTCAGTTACCTAAGGATGATTCAGATGGACAGACTTGTCACTCTTAGAGAAAATCAAAATGTGATGATAAGCACCCTTCAAAAACTCCTACCAAAGGAAGAGGATGAGCAGGTGGTAATGAAAAGAGAGGCCAATAAAATTGTTGCTAAGTACCAGGGATTACCAGATGATTTCAAAAATCGAGTTCCCTTTGATGAGTTTCGGTGGTTACTCCTGGACGCCGTCCCCCAAAATCAATTCATCCCTTGCTCGGACGCCCGTACCGGGACGGTTAGACGGTGGGGACCGCCCCCTTGCCAAAATCGGGAACGCCCCGGACGGGGACTGCCGCCAGGCCAGGGACGGGCCGACAGCCTGACGGCAGGGGACCGCTGCTGCCCTCGATCGTCTCCGGACGGGCCGTCAGTCTCTCATGCTTTGCTCAAACACAAAAAAAAAAGCAAAAAATTTAAAAATAAAGCCCTGCCTATGTGGCATGCGTGGGCCCCACCATTTTTTGCTCTCTTATGAATGAAAGGAGGCCTCTAAAAGTTCATTATTTTCATTTTGTTTGTGTAGGGAGCCAAGGGTTTGAGAAGAAAAAAAATTGCAGCCATTGAAGGAGAAGGAGTAGCTGTTTGGAGGAGAGGAGGTTGAAAGAGTGTTGTTGGGAGTGCAAATCCATCAAAAAGGTATGCATTTTCTTTCACCATTCTTTTTTTTTCATTTTTTTTGCAAAATATGAAGTATGCATAGTCTGATTTTTTTTTATTTTTTCATTTTCAGTCAACACTTGCATTCTAAAAACAAAAAACATGAGCAACAGTGAGGGTGGGAGTGATAGTGAAGTTGAAATGCAAATTAGAAGGCAAACTAGAGAGCAAATAACCCCTACCCAACACCATCATTCATCAACCAATTCCAAAACTATGAAGGACTATGCAAAACACCCAATAGACAAAAAAAACCATTCCTTCAATTTGTGACAGCCATGGGTGAAAGACAAAAAAATTCAGGGGGGAGTAAGGTTTGGTTGTGCCATGTTTGTGAAAAGGAGTTTAGGGGCAGCTACACTAGAGTTAGGTCTCATTTTTTGGGTGAGGTGGGCCATGGAGTTAGAACATGTCCTGCATTGACAGATGCACTATTTATAGAGTGCCAAACAATTCAAATGGAGTGTGAAGGTGGGGTTCAAACTGGGTCTCCTTCTTTCCCAAGTTCACAATCGTCTATGCCTACTCCTACTCCTAGTCCTTCCACAGTTGGTAGTACTGTTATCTTAAGAGGAAAGAGGAAGGTGATTGGTGGTGATAAGGGAGCCTCAGTTGAGTCCATGTTTCAAAACCAAGCACGAGAAACCTGTGAATCCTCCATTGCCAAATTCTTTTTTGCCCATGCCATTCCATTTCATGTGGCCCGTTCCTCTTATTTCAAACAAATGGTGAAAGACTTAGTCACTGTTGGTCCTTCATTTGTACCCCCTGGAGATCATAAGCTACGCACCACCCTCCTAGACAAAGAGTACTCCAAAGTTAATGTGTTAATGGAGGAGATGAGGCAAACATGGATGAGGACGGGGTGCTCTATAGTGATGGATGGGTGGACTGATTGTAGACGTCGGCCACTCATCAATGTCATAGTCACATGCCCTGCTGGTTCTTATTTTCTTAGAGCCGTAGATTGTTCAGGGAGACGTAAGGATGCTGACTTCCAATTTTCCATTTTGAGAGATGCCATAGAGGAGGTTGGGGCTGCAAATGTGGTGCAGGTGATCACCGATTCAGCACGTGTGTGCAAATCGGCTGGGTTGATGGTGGAGGGTACTTACAGGCACATATTTTGGACCCCATGTTGTGTTCATGCATTGAACAATGCATTGAAAGACATAGGGAAGATGGATTGGGTGAAGAAAACGGTGGCAGAAGCTAGAGAAATTCAGATGTTCATTTGCAACCACCACACCTCACTTGCTCTTTTCAGGACATTTTCAAAGAAGGAGTTTCTCAAACCTGTTGATACAAGGTATGCCATTTACTTCATTTTGTTTCACTTTCAATTAGTATTCATAATCTGATTTTGTTTTAAATTTTTATTTTTTAATGAATCATTGAATTAATGAATGTAGATATGCCACATACTTCATCCTATTGGAGAGGATGCTTGAGGTGCATGAGCCTCTACAACTGATGATGGTCAATGCTGAGTGGACTAGACGGCCTAATGCAAGTTCCACTCAAGGAAAGGGCATCAAACAAAAGATCCTCGATGATGATTGGTGGGCCAATGTGAGGTAAGACATATTAGATGGCTGATTTTCATATTAAATTTCTGATTTTAATATTTTAATTTTATTGTCCAATGTTCCAACTTTTGAAGTTTCTAACATGTCAAATAACTTGTCAACTAATTATTTTGAACTTTTTGTTTGCATTTTGCAGATATATTTGCTCCTTTATCTCGCCCATTGTAGATGTCATTAGATATGCTGATACAGACTCTCCTAGTCTTGGAGAGATATATGAGACATTTGACACTATGCTTGGGAAGATCAGGCAAGTTATTTTGGCAAAGGACCCCACTTTGGATTTATATGAGCAACACATTAGGCCCATTGTGACGCGGAGGTGGAATACAATGAACACCCCGCTTCATATGGCTGCCTTTGCTCTAAATCCAAAATGGTATGCACCAAGGGATGGTAGGGTGCCTCCATGTGATGATGCTGAGGTTTTAGATGGGTTCACACGGGCCATTGAAAAGATTTATCCAGCCGAGCAAGCTTCAATACTCCGGTCACAATTTCTAGACTTTGCTAATCTTAATGGCCCAAACTTGAGCAAACCACAGGCGAGGTTGGATAGAGCTATATTAGCTCAAGGGAACCCTATTGGATGGTGGACCTATCATGGGAGAGATACACCGCAGTTGAAGATACTTGCCACTCGCCTTCTTGCACAGGTTGCTAGTTCCTCTGCTGCAGAGAGGAATTGGTCCACATATAGCTTTATCCACTCTGTCAAGAGGAATAGACTTACCTCTAGACGAGCAGAGAAGCTAGTGGTCGTTCATAGTGCTCTTCGGCTTCAGGATCGACAGACTCCAGAGTATCGACAGACTCCAGCTCTACGGTGGGATATTGATCCCGAGGACGCGGCTCAGATAGATGAGGAGGAGACAGCTGAGGGCTTGGTTGGGGTCCCATTGGTTGAGGAGGAGCATTACGGTGGCAGTGACTCAGAGGATGACTCTGATTTTGATGCAGTTATGAGAGATGATTAGGGGCATCAGTGCTCTTTGTTTATTTTGTAAATTTGTATTCATTATTGAGTTTGACATATGATATTGTATTTTGATTTTCATAGCAAACTAAAACTTTAAAACTATATGGCAGCAATGTAGCCTTTGGGCATTTTGATATAAGTTTATAAATTATAACTTGGAGGTTGTTTCATGATTCGTGTATGTTAATTTTGAATGCGTATTGAGTATTGGCATAATGTTGAACACAAATGTTATATGTTAATGTTCTATAATGTGTATTATGCATGCCTTATTCATGTTATCTATTGAATATTTAAAATTTCCCTATATTTTTAAAATTTTCCCTATATTTTTATATAGCCGTCCCCTGCCGTCCCTAATTTTGGCCTCAAAAATCGGAAACTTGGGGACTCGTCCCGCCGTCCCCTGCCGTCCCCGTCCCGGAAACTTGGGGTAACCTTGGTTTTCGGAAATACTTGAGGAAGGAAATCCTAGTAAGACAAAACTATATAACTATGTCAGAAAATTGAAAAAGGAAGAAGTTTCTGGTTTTGGGTTGTCTATTAACAACAATGCAGTATCTGTGCTTGAGCCTAGTATTCATGAGGAAGGAAAGGAATTAATTACATTGCAAACAAGCACACCAGTTGTAGTGGGGAACCAGGAAATGTGTGATGAATGGCTAATGAGGGCAAAGGAAGCGAAGTTGATAGCTACTCAAGCAAAACAACAATTACAAAGAATTAAGGAAACATCAAAACGAGCTCCCTTCAAATCAAACAAACATAAAATTTCCACACTTTCTGGAAAGGCACTTCACATGGACCATTCTTGTGACCTCTCAAATCATGAAAAGAATGTTCTGAGACAAGAAAGTTATGAGGTGGAGTACCTAAATGTTCCAAAGGGAAGGTATGCAAATGATAAATTTATTGGGGTTGCTAATGCTTTTTCAAAAAAAGAGCTGAGAGAAGTTGAGTATGTTGAAGTTTTCAAATCAGCATATAGTGAAGAATTTTTACATCACGACAGTGAGTATAATTTAGATGTTGGGAAAAAATTCCCAAGGTCCAATGTATATCAGTTTGATTTCCAAACAGCACCTACGGAGAGAAATGCCCATGTTAGCTTCAACACTTTTGATTCTGATGGCAATTTGTTTAAGGAAACAACCATTCATGGGAAACACGATGAGTTTACTTGTTCAGATCCAAACCATCAGCTCATAAGTTCTTGGGATCTAGGTATTTCAACACAAAAATATGGTGGAGAGAAAGCATATGATGATCTCTCTTTCGAACACAATGCTGTTCTTACCATAGAACCTCGAATATGCCAGGGAAATGTCATAGAGGTGACTAAATTTAAGAGTCACGCTCTTGAAGACAGATCTGAAAATTTATGGTGTGAGGCTGATCCTTATCAAGGGCTTAATGAGTTATATGATTGGGAGAATCAGTTGATAGTCATGGAAGATAAGGTTGTGGCAGCTCTAATTCATTTTGATAGCTCACACACATTCGTTGAAGAGCTCTTTTGGAAGGTCCAGGTTCAAAATAGACAAAAGGGCATTGAAAGGGGATCCTCTCTTGCAGATTTACAAGTAATCGAAGAAGCCTTGAGAATAATGAAGTCAAATTACTTGCAAGTGCTTGCAGATGGGGATCATGTGATCAAGTTGGTTGAAGATAATGAAAAAGAGGTTGATGAACTTAATGAGTTTCACAAGGATTGCAATTGGGGGCCAAGCTACCCTCGGATACTTGTAGAAGAATGCATCAGTTATGGAATAATGCATAATGACATCGACACTTCCCCTATTGGAGAGGTTTAGGATGTTGAACAAGTTTGGGACCTGTTGTGACCTTTTCACACATCGCCCCATTCAAAATGGGGACCCCTAATTTTTGCTCCATTCCGGTCTTTTTGGCTTTGGTTTTTCTCTCTCTCTCTCTCTGTCTGTCTCTTTTCCATGGTCTGCCTTCTGGGGGACGTGCCTGCCATTGAGTTTAAATGTGAAATTTTGACCAAGTCTGAAAATTAGGGTTTTGAGTCTTTTGGTCAGTTCGAGGTTGAACGAAGTGAATAAATTGAAAACAGAGCTTAACACTGGCATTCGGCATGCTCCCCAGTTCTCAGTTCTCCAATTCTCAACAAATTCTAGTAATTACTATTTTTAGTAAGTGTGCAATTACAGTAATCCGTCAAAAGATTAAAATTCGACTGTCACACTGCATTCGTAACACATCAGCCGCCATGTGCATTGAAACGGACAACTTCTTTCGTGGCTTAAACGCAGTGGTTTTTCTCTCATGTCCGGATATTCCTTCGGGTTTTTCAAGACCTTCGCGACAAGATAACATGCAAAGCGAGATGACAACTTTCAGAGTTCAGCCTTCCGGCTATTTTTAGGGTTTGCATGTCAGCATTTTCTGCATGTCTGCGTATTCCTTGGGTTTTTCGAGCTTGCAGTGATATGACATGCAAACAGAGATGATCACTCAGTAAGGAACTTACTATTTTTAGCAGGTGCATCCCGGCAGCCGCCTCCCAGCACTTCAGAATCACGAGCTGATCGCAATGCAACAGAAACGAGGACAAACAGAGATCATTTGATACGCATGCAGAAAGCAAATTAGGGTTTCCAAACTGGACCAAAAGAGGGAAAGTCAAAAATTTTCAAAAACCGTGTAAATACCATCGCGACGCGATCCTTCGTGCTATCTGCAGGTAAAATTTGAGAGCAACGGAGCACTTACTATTTATAGTAAGTCAGTTTGGAAACAGCTAAAAATAGCAAGTCAGGTGTACGCGCTGATGTCGGCAAGTGTCACGCGGGTGAGGAGCGCCATTCAAATTCCCCAAGTCAACTGAGCTTATCAAAGCAAGTTACTATTTATAAAATCACCTCTTAAACGGGCTAAAAATAGCAGCCAACTAAAAATAGCAGTGTCAACAGTGGTAACAAGGTCGTGAGGATGCAGGTTTGAAATTTCAAATCATTCTGAGCTTCAGAGATGCAAGACTGAAGGACTTACTATAAATAGTAAGGCATGGAAGAACTGGTAAAAATGAAGAAAAAAATGGCTAAGGCATGAAAATTTCATCCTCCTCTCATGCCAAAATGTGCCCAGCTCAAGGTAGTGGCAGGCAAAATTTTTCTAAGTCTGAGTTCATCCTCTTGCCACCTCAGAATGCACCCAAGTTGGTGGAGTAGAAGCATAAAAAATTTCTAAGGCAAGCATTTCATCCTTCACATATGGCAAAATGCGCCCAGCTCAAGGCCTCATGTTGGAAAAGTTTCTAAGTATAAAACTCGTCCTCCTCCACTAGTAAAATGCGCCCAAAATGCAAGTGAGTCAAAATAGTCAACAACTTTCATCCTGCAGCCTATGTGAAATGCGCCCAACAAGTCAAGGAAGGTCAAAGATGCTCATCCTTCTCCACACCTCAAATGCACCCAAAGAAAAATAAGAAGATAAAAAAATTGTGTTGAAGTTATCCTCCTCACCCATCAAAATGCGCCCATGCAGCAAATGGTCAAAGAAGTCAACAGTTTTCATCCTTCATGAGGTGCAAAATGCGCCCAAATGGGGCCATGTAAGGGCAAAAGAGGGGAAGCTGAAAGGTCACTTGTTGGAGGCGTGGTAAAAGTTTTATCCTTCACCCTTGCTAAATGCGCTCAAGCTGGTCAACAAGTCTTCATCCTCCACCCCCTTCAAAATGCGCCCATCCTCTAGCAAGTATAATATGCGCCATGCAGGCTGGGAAGAAGACAAATGACGTTGACTTTCCTCTACCCCCTTTGAATGCGCCAAGTAAAGAATAAGTGTGGGGTGAAAGGTAGTAAACAAGGCAAAGTTGGTGAGGGATAATTGCCAAGGCGTTGAAAGTGCTAATTTTTCCTAAGGCGTGGTTATTATTCTCCTCTACATGTGCTATGTGCGCCCAAGGTGGTAAGTGCCAAGGTGTTAGAAAATATTGCCTAGGCGTTGGAATTTAATATGTTCTCCATGAAGTATGCTATGCGCCTAGGTAGACCTTGAGGGTGGTGAAGCAAAGTACAAGGCGTGATCAATTTTCTTCTTCAAGTATCATATACGCCTAGGGTGGTGAAGTTAAAACAAACTTGCTGGGCGTTGATAGTGTTAGGTGTTGAAATTTTTTCCAAGGATGAGATGAATATGCGCCCAAGTTGATAAGAATAAAGGGTGAATGTTGCTAAGGCGTTGGAGTTCTAAGTTTAAAATGCCTTTTAAGTAAAATACAAGGTGATGGAAATATGAACAAGACATGTTGGGCGTGATATGTGCCTTCAAGGAAAATTTTCCAAGTGAAGCAAAATAAAATTTTCCTCACCACAAGCAGAGTGATTGAAGGTGAATAAAAATTTCTAAGGCAAAATTTTCAAAATTGCTGAGTGATTCAAAAAATTTCTAAGGCAAAGAAATTTTCCTTAGAAGAAAAACGCCTAAGTCTGGTGAAGTGATGAATTTTCCTGAAGTCCGAGTGAATTTTGCCAGTGATGAAGTCAGAAGATGTTGGCAGTACAGGAACAAAAATTTCTCAAGTCAGAGCAACAGGATCTTCACAGATATGAAGAACGGAATCAAATTTGTTAAAGAATTATTTTTTCCAAGGTGCAAAATTCAAGAAAATTAAATGAACCCGTTCGTTGTGCACCCATGAGTTCGACGCGTTCTGAAGGAAATTTTCTTTTGGGTATCGAAGATTATCGATGAGGAGTTGATTTTAAAGTCTTCCATGCTTCGTCGAGGCCTTCAGGATGGAGATTTTTGACGGGCACAAGATTGATGAATTTCCTAAGGGAAATTTGAAAAAATTTCTAAGGCAAGGAATAAATGATGTTGAAATAAAGTGTTGTGGCTGATGAATTTGAAAATGATCGCCTAGATAATTTTTGATCAAATTCCTGATGAAAGAATTTCTTCTCGAGTCTGAGTTGGATGAAATATCAGAGTGAAGTGCGCCAGGCAAAATACAAGATGGGTTGGGAATTTGGTTAAGGCATGAAGAATTTGAATGAACGCTTGGAGATCAAAGCATGAAAACCCTGGTAAGTGAGTTAATTTTACATTATGAAGTGTTCTAATGCTCTTCTCCTTGCTTGTTTTGCAGGATGAACGTGGAGGCCAGAGCACGATGACTTGAAGTGGTGAAGCATGATGATATTACAACCTTCGAAGGAAGATAAAGTTATGAGTTTCACATGAAGGAAAGAAAACTTGCGAGAAAATGGCTAAGTGTTGAAACTCAAGTGACAAAGAAGAAGTTGAAGAACAACGTCAAGAAAGAAGATCGAGAACAGTGTGAACGCGTCTACAAACGGGAATCTTCTAGAAGGATGATGGACATTAATGGCTCATTTATTACCCCCACTCTCCATTATGGCGGTTTTTAGGGCGAATCTTGTTTAGGGCTGAGGTGGCACAATCTGGGCCATCCAGCCGATTGTAATCTGAGCCGTCCGTTGGACTTGGCCAACTATAAAAGGGGGAGTCCCCCTCATTTGTATCTCATTAGATTTAGAAGTAGAAGCAGAGCTTAGAGAAGGAGTAGAGAGAAATTGATAGAGTAGAAAGTAAAGTAGTTTAGATTGAAAAGGAAGGAAAGTCTTCCCTTTGGATACTTTGTAAGAAGTTGTCATGTATGCTTTCATAATAAAAGAATTTTTCATTGATGGTGATTTCTTCTTTGTTATGAGTAGTTGTTGAGGCTTCTTCGTCCTTCCAATTCAACGTAGCATCTTGAAGTAGCTTAAAGTAAAGTAGATTTCATTTCATGCAAGTACTTAGCAATTGTGGAATGTGGCGTTCGATTTGAACAAGACTTCGCTTGTCCATACCACTAGCGGGCTCGCTGACGGTGGGTTCGCCTTGCGTGGTCAACTGGAACCTTGTGAAATTTAACTTCGATTATGGTTTATATGTTGGCATGCGTCGTCGTGATGGTGTCTTCATACTAGATCGTGATCTGAACATCTTGAGTCACTCCTCCGAAGATTGCACCAGTTCTGCGGAAGCTGTCCGAAGTGAGGCAAAACGGAGCTCGGTTGAAGTCTGTGAAAATTGATCGCCGTGTCCCACGCTCTAGAGTAGAACATAAACTTCTTAGGCCCTACACTCTTTTAAATTCAGTTCATTTTTTATTAGAATTAGGAAACTTGTGCTCACTTGCCAAATCATTCGAACCACGTGAAGGCCCTTAGTCCGCTGTCTACTGTCAACTGTCGAACATTTGTGTAAGTCCCCTTGAAATACCAGCAAAATCACATTGAGCCAACTGAGTCTATTCGCACTTAAGGAACCTTGGAGTTAAATGTATGATCTATCTCGCAATCTTAGCATGCAGGAAACTTTGTTCAAGATAGGATAGGGTATCCGTTGGGAAACTTTATTCTGTGTTGGTGCGGTCTCAAAAACCACGTCAACAGGACCCGCATCAAGGATTTGGATCCTTGAAGTTTTAGGATCAATCTCCACACACAGGTACAGATTGCAGCCACGGAATAACAGATATAATAGGTGTTGAAGGCAGCTTTCAGCAGGCTACACTTCAGGGATCAACAAGTAATGATGAGCATTCAGGATGGGAAGTAAGTGTGCATGAAACTTATGAAGACATCACTGAAAGTGATGAAAAATATGTGAATTTTATGAATGTTAACAGAAGTCTATTGTCTATGCAAGAATTTGATAATCACATGGAGATAGATAAGTCTCAAGTGGGTGATTTTGTTAAGGAGGTTATTCATGTTGACACTCATGATATCATAGACAAGAATGTGTTAGTGTGGATGGATCCAAGGTACACAAAAAGATTGACTTTTCAGAAAGGATTTGATAATTCGTGCTTTATGAAGATACTATCTTGGGTCACTTTGAAGGACACTTCCTTGAGAGGACTATCAATCAAAACCTTGAGGATACTTAATCTTAAACATGTTGTTCATCATTCCTTTGTATTCAAGGTTCGTGAGTATCATATTCCTAGATTGCTAAGTTGGTATAACTTCATCAACTTGCAGCAACTAAGAGGATTTTCAGATTTGGTGCAAGGGGTCTTATATTACTCTTGGGTGAATTGGGGCTGTTCTATACTGTTGTATACAGATTTATCAAACTTGGTGTTGAAGGATATAGCTGGTTGCACAGATTTGTGTGCATTGGATTGTCACCCTAACACTTGGAGGTTGAGTGTTGATAAGGTATCACCCAATTATGGCAGCCATGGCAATCCCGAGATGGTTATAGACTTAATTCTCAGATTTATTAGAACTATCATCAGTTATTGTATCAGTCAAGAGGAATTGGGTGTGAGTATGATTGATGGTGATCATAGGACTTGGGATCCAGGTGCAGTTACTTGGGGTGAGAGGTCGATTCAAAATTGGTTTGGTGAACAAATTTTCAGAGTTGACACTGCTGTCCACTCTCCAATCAGCCTGCAAAAGACAATGAATGATAACATGTAGATGGGTTGGTCAATACCTTCAGTCCAGCAGTGGAGTGATTCTCAATGTGTGTTAATTGGTGGAGGTAATGTGGTTATTGGAGGAGTTCCTTTGGTCATTCCTACATTCACATTTCCTATTTTTTCAAGGTTTATGGTTTGTGACAACTGCTGCCCTCGCACTCTCTTGTGGGTGATGATGACATCAGTTTATGGATAGAGTGACTTTTTGGACCTACAGGCTTCTTGGCAACAGTTTGTGGGAGGATTTTCAGAGCTTGAGCAATTATTACTAGCTCCCACCAAGGTGAGTAATGGATATTGCAGCCAAGACGAGCAATTGATAGATATATCCGCAAACACTATGGTGGTGATTGCAGTCAATTGGATGAGTTGGTGTGCTCAATATGAGCATATTGACGCTTGGGGATTAGGTATCGATGAGAGGTTATTAGTTTATGATCGGGGTAGCATTGTCAAGATGGATGATCCTAGGGCTGACACTATTTTTATCGGCCTCCAATTAGAGACTAATTCATATCACCTCTAGGGCATTGTGAGGAAATTTGCCGAGGGTTAATCTTTGGAGTTAAGCAGAGTATGTTTCTTGTTGCCCAAGATCGAGTTTGACAGTAGGATTTCATATATGGATCTCACTGAGGCGCCTTGGCAAGAGATTTTCCAGGATAGAGGCTACAACCCTCATAGATATTTAAGTATGGGTATTGGAGATGTTCACTTTTTCGGGTCGCAGGAGTTGAGAGCACAGCTAGAGAGTGACACGTTTATAGTTTTTATCAGAGTTGTGCAGCGTCAACATGGTGGAAATTTGCGGAGATTGACTTGGGACCCCGGAATTACACTTGGGTGCAGTTGGTTTCAGTTGGTTGCTATTGTGGGTACTTTGGCATTGCTTGAGAACAAGCAATCTTTGGGAAGGGCAGACTGTAATATCCCCTTCGCAACAACCTCGCAGAATGCTAATCCCGTGAGTTAAAGGCGCAACAAGAGAGTTCGTTTACTTAATTATTTATTATTGCCCAAGTATCAAGTTGATTTAAAAGGTGATATTAAATAATTAATAAAACATGATGATAAAGTGGCTTAGGTGAAATATTTAAAATATGGCTTTATAAAGTGACCTTATGAAGTTTATAAAGGTGACTAAAGTAAATATTTCAAAAAGAAAAGAACTTTATTCAAAAGTCACTTTATTATTGAATGGAAAAATACAAAAGGGGAAAAAAGGAGAAACATTTGACGCTTTTGGATGAACATTTTCACGGCAACACTGGTCGGGTTTCTCTGGTTTGGGTTTTGGAAAACCCTAGATCTCCCATTTCAGCTGTGGAACCATCAGCCCTAGTTGTGAAAGGCAGTGAAAGATACACAGGCGTTCTACTGAAGCTCCATCGAAGTCACCAATCTCTTTCAGCAAAAATCGTGGCTCCAGACGGCTCGCATTCTCAAGACGAGTTGATTACAAGTTTACATATGATTAACCACATACCTAGTTGAGGCTTCCTAGTAGGATTGTGTTCAGCTTGTTACAAATTGCTATTTGAAGAAGACGTGTCAACATTTGCTAGGTCACAGTGAGTTTTCCACTCAACAAATTCAAAGCTCATCCCGTGAAGACCTGGGCACTGCCAAGAGCTTATAAAGTGGGTTGTTTCAATCCACCAAGTCAGGGCGAGTTGACCTGGAGGTATTACGGCTTTTTCTGGTGAATTCTGGAAGCTCTTTATGCTGGGCGTATTTGCATTTCGTGGCTCCTGACATCCTCCAGTTGGCTGAAAATTGCATTCAAATTTGCGTGTATTCCAGGTTGGATATGCATTACGTTCCTTACTGCTGCATTTTAATACTAAGGTCTGGTTATTTCCTAGGGACCTGTAGTGTGCATACGTGAATCTTTCTTCTGTTGTTAGTCCCCTCTTGTCAGCCCTGGAAACTTAGTGCTGGTGCACACATCTGAGAATACTTGTTTGCTACTCCTATCATTGTATCTCAGTCATTGAATTGTAAGGGACTGATCTAAGCCTTGCTGTTAGTCGAATTGTATTTGGGAGGTATTTGGTGTTTGAAATCTTGTAACAGCTGTGGGGCACTGTCTGAGAATGTATGTTAACTTCTGGGTATTGTAATTAGCTGGTTAGTGGCCAATACAATGCGAGTTTCCTCTTAAATCTGCTGTGAACATACCTATCAAATTGTACTCAGCTCTAAGCCTCCATACTGTTCATTGTAGCACTGAGTTTGCACAAAAATACTTTAATATTGTTGGATGTAATGACTGCTTCAAATACCTGAGTTGCTGTTCTTGCATTCAGTCCTTATTGCACTCGGAAATTACCTTTCAGTTTGCTGCTATAGTCTCCTAGAATTAGCTGCTATAGTCTCCTAGAAGTAGCTGTGTGATACCTTTGGTTGTTAGGGAAGTTCTCAATGATAGGACGCCATTCTAATGATTTTTCAATGAATGGAAAGGAGTCATTAATTCACGTGTATTGCTGTTACTGAAATATATGAGAAAGAAAGTAGTGACCAGTCATTGTTCAGGATTATAAATCTTTCTTAGCGAATGTCAATACCTCATGCATTATAACCACATTATTCTATAAACAAAGGATATCAAACTGAAAACCCACAGAAAAATTGTACCCCTCCCAGAAAGGCACTTTACACACCTCTTGGCAAGAAGACTTTTAAGTCCGCCTAGGCATCAAGGAGATATGGCATGAAGCTAGCAAAGTCCGACCTAGCTTAGAGAAGGAAGTGTCAAACATATCTTGAAGTTCGCCCCACCTTGGCAAAGACTTAAGCAAGTCCCCCCAACCTTGGAAAAACACAAATAAAGTCCGACCTTGGCACTTAAAAGATGGCAAAGAGACTTCAAAGTCCGACTTGGCTAGGAGAAAGATGTCCAAATCATGAAAAAGTCCAACCTCCCTCAAAAAGCAACGTCCAAGAGGCCATAAAATCCAACTTAGGCAAGAAAGAATAACGTCCAAACACATGAGAAGTCCGCTCTCAAACATGATGGAAAATTTCTAAGGCATGAAGTGCCTAGAGAAGAGTTTTGAGATCACAAGGAGGCTTCCAAGTCCGCCATAAATGAAGTTAACATGAAACATGGCACAACAAGTATAAATTCCACCATGGCTAAAGGAGAGAAATAAAATGACATGGAAAATAATTAACTAGCCATGGGTGAATTAAAGTTCTCCATAATTAAATGATTTAAAAGGTTAGAAAAATCAAAAGGTTGGAAAATCGAAAATCCACACATAAAATATTTTATTATTTTCCAACACTTATCCCAACACTTAAAAGATTTCGAACTCAAGAAGAGAATCCTGAAGATTTGAGGAAATTAGAAACTTGCATTTGGTGGAGGAGAGAAAACAAATCCAAGTTCGATGAACTCAAGAGAAAAACATGAAATTGCTAAACTAAATCGAACTTCTCAACCTTATAAGGAGTTTCAGCAAGTCATTTTCAACTCATTCTTCCCAAGTTCGATTGAGAGGAAAATTAAGCTCTCTCAAAATTACAAGAGAGAGAATTTTTGAGGGGAGAATATTGGAGATTAATTAATTTTTCAAGGTGAAGAACGAAGAAAGGAGTGAAATTCTGAATTGGAGAACGAAATTTTCAAAGGACTAGCTTGCTTTTTCAGCAACAAAGACAGAATTCTCAAAGTTTAAAGCAGAATTACCATCCAAGAGTATAATTCCCGAATTTAGAATCAAAGTTTGATGGAATTCTTTATTCTACTTCTGTCTTTATTCATTTATTCCTGCAAAATTTACTAGGTGCTTTTATTTTCAGCTTGATTTTTCGCAGAATCTGACCTTTAACAGGCTGAAAGCTAAAATTTTCAAGAAGAAGGTTCAAAGAAAATCCAAATTAGAGTTTTAAAATCAATATATTTTCTTTTTCTCGCAGGTTGATGACCACCCGTGAAGAACCTTCAAGAAAGGCTCAGATGAAGTTCGCAAGCAAAGGATTACAACCAGAATCGAAAATTAACTCCAAGTGGAAGAATATCACGGATACCAATCTTGGGCATGTAGATTTGAATGACTTCAAGAAGAGAATGTATGGACAAGATGGACTCCTACCGACGGCTATTGCTCGGAGAATGATGCGGAATGGTATCGTTCAAGCAGCTGGATTTCCTCCGGCTGTGGAGTGTGCTAAGCTAATACTAGAGTGTGCCAGACACTACAACCCACTAGAGAGACAAATCATTGCGCTTGATGGAAGAATTTTGGCACATCTTGAAGAGTTGGCTATCCAAGAAGCATTCGGCATTCCCAGCTACAACCGAACTTCATATAAGACTCAAGAAGATGCAAGGAGACTTTTTGAAGACCGGATGGATCAGTGTGCAACCAACATCAACAAGACATGGTTGGAGAAGCCAAGGCCTTCTATAAAGAAGATGTCAAAGAAATTACTCTAGACAGACTTCAAGGAAGACTATGGAGATATTATTTTACTATTGAACAGGATAATGGGCAGCCCTCAAGGTGCACCATTCGAGACATGGATGTACTTTTTCATTGACGAGATCACCTCAGGCGTCAGGACGTTCAACTGGTCGAGGATGATTAGTGACAACAACCATGAGCAGCTAATGAATTTGGAGAAGACTAAATCTTTCTATATGAGTTCTTATGTTATCTAGCTACTGGCAAGGACCTATAGATATTCAGGATTGATCTGTCGAGGTGTGGTAGGCAATGGAGAGAACGAGTTCAAGTCATGATTGCTACCCCTAGTTGCAGCTATCTGAGAAATCTCATTTCAGAAGAGCACATGATGCATTCCTAATGTACATTACAAGAATATGCAAGGAGGGATGCATCAAAGGCTGACCCATGAGGCTAAGAGCCTTATCAGCAAGTAAGGATCCTGGTACATCCAGTTTCCAAGATTCACCTACATCAAAATTTAGGGATTCACTGGATGTCCTTTCAGGCTCCCAATTTATCCCACCAACAAAATGATCTTGCTTGAGGTTCTTAGGCAACTAGAAACGTATCAAAACTTCCAGAGAGCAAAAAGCAAGGCAGCCATCACTTTTCCATTCTTTATTGGAAATATGGAAGAATCTTGCCCATCGGCACAGGCAGCTAAAATTGTCAGGTTAGAGATGCAACGGTATTCGTTCACGTCATACCGGTCCAGAGCTGATTTTGACCCTCACCATCACATCGGGGCCGTGAATGGAAGGAAATACAAACACAAGGTAGACCTGGAGGACTACTGGGCGAACATTGTAGATGAGTATGACGTTCGAAAAAGACTATGGTCCAAACTGTCGGTCAGCTTAATCAAGACAACCGAGCTCTTCCATGTGCCAGATCAACTTGAAGATGATGTTGAGTATATTCAACCAAGTTTTGATGAGAATCAGCCTCTTCTTCCCGTAAGGTGGTCAGAACCAAAACTTGCAGACTTGACCACCTTGATGAGACCAGTCGTCAAGTATTCACAATGGTGGGCAGATAAGCAAATTCAAGAGCTACGGCAAATGAATGTGACTTTGACTTACAATTTGATGGGTGAAGCAGAATCCTATTCCTCAAATGTTGGTGCATCCCAAAGCAATGAACCAATGCAAACACCAATTCACAGAAGAGGAAGGACTCTATAAAATCAAAAGAAAACAGGGCTGCAGATGAGGAACCTACCCAAAAGAAGCAAAGAGCAAAGCCTCCTCATTCTGCCACATCCGCAAACATGAACAAGATATTAGATATTGATGAGTCATTGGGAGACATAAGGATTCCTTCTCCCATTCCTATCCAGCCGAAGGATGATGAACCCCCATCTCCCACAGGCACAGAGACACTGGAGTCTGAGAATGAAATTGATATTCTAGATAGTGAATTTCAAGAAGGAATGATTTCCGCCCTCAAAGGAATTCAAGATATTCCATGTGCACAAGATATTCAGGAAGAAGAAGACACCGAGCAACCTACTATCCCTGATTGGCTAAAGGAGAAATTGAAGATAAAAGAACAAACAGAATTCCTAGAGGAAGATGATATGGCCGATTTCTTGCCCAAATTGGAAGCAGTTAATGTAAAGAAGCCCGCCAGAATGTTTTCCACCATCCAAAGAGACGAAGTCGGCCATCGTACAGTACAAATTGTTGTACCGACAGTTGATAAGTCAAGGGAGGATATTGCTCCTCAAGAATATGCCATCGCCACTGTCAACTTGGGCCCAACCACAAAAGGTCAAGAAGTGGAAGACTTGGACAGTTCAGTTGCTTCTATCAAAGCAAGGCTGGAAAAGGAGGTAGCAAAGAAAAAGGACTACCAAAAGGAAGTTGAACGCCTAAAAGAGTATATTCAGCATTTAACCAAGCCTCTTGATCAAGCCAGCTCAACGGTTCCCCCATTGATGAACTCTTCCCAAGAGACTTTCGAAGAAGAGAGGACCACAGCCAAAGAAACCAAAGAGTGGATAATCAGCAAAAGCGAAGAAGTGGTTGTATTTGTAGAGAAACTGATGTTGGCATATGGGCAAACTTCCTCTCTGCTTTCGAGGATTGCAGCTTTGGCAGAAGCGTGGGACAACGCTCAGGATATCCAAGATAGAATTATTCTGTCTCATAGTGCTAAAAGGAGTTCCAAAGCAGGAACTAGTCAATGGAAAGGTTATTGCAGCAGGCACTACATATGATTTCAATAGCTGGTACTGGGCTCTAATTGCGCGGAATGAAGTCTTAGAGAAGGTGAAGGCTGATACTATTAGAGCTAAGCAGCGGACGAAGGAAATTCAGAACAAGATTCTACTTGTGGCTGCAGATGCACTTGAGAAAGACATTGTTCGAGAAAATGACATGCAGCTTGAAAATCTGAGGCATAGAGTTCGAGAAATTTTCTTCGCCACCACTGGGCCAATCCTTAAGCAAAATTTGACTAAGGCAGCCAACTTCTTGTCCATCTGGCATGCCTTCCAACGACAAGAGTCAAAGTGGGAAATTGCTTTCGTGGAATGTGCGGATGATTTGGACATACTGGAATACAAGGTCAATACTACCACTTGTCAAGATGGAGGAGGTCAGCACAATAGTGTCTAGATTCATCCAATACAATGCCACTAAGGAGGATAAGGATGCGCCCACTCCAAAGGGGGCAATCAATATGAGAGCAAGTTCATTTTATTTGGGGCCATTAATATCACCAACCGTCTTTGACATCAATGACAACAATACTTCCAGCACTCAAACCCATCTTAGCCACCAATCCTTCATCAATGAAGTGTGGGTGGCCTCACTATCAATCAAAACTATCATCCTATGTCCATGTAAGACTCCTCTAACTTGAAAGAGGGTGATACCTAGGTGCTTCTAAAAGTGTTGCAAGTGTGCCACCTGAATGCTCTCCTCCCTGGTCCTCGTGCTCAACCACATCTGCCACATTCTTGAGCTCAAACTCTCCTACTTTAAAATCATCATCAAAGACTACCTTTATATAGTGTATTTGTCCTTTTTCCAAGCACCTATGACTTGGCTACTATGGCTCTCTACAAGTGAAACATAGCTTTTTCCTTCAGAGTTCGTTCTTGGATTCCTCAACTCTATTTGGTTTTGGGGGTAGTGCCTTAGGTTGAGGGAAACTCTTATGAAGAGGTTTCTTATGTTGAATCAGTGGTGCATTCTTGAAGTAGAATTTGTTTTTGGCCACTGAATCCTCCAAATTTAGCATGCTCTTGATGGCCTCATGCAAAGAACTCAGATCAAATGCCCTTATGTTGGCGTTTAAATTAGCACCTCTGGAGTGCTGATTGTAAACGTTCAGCTATTTCAAATGTTTTGCAACACTTCTTCCTTATTTAAAGAGGAGAAGTCCCTCTCTGCTGGGAGCAATGCGTAGGGAAGGGAAATGTTAACTAAAGTTCCTATCTTTTTATGCTTCAGCGGCAGGACACAAGGGTGCACAAACACAATGCGCCGTAGCTAAGCTTTTTCTCTGGTTTCTGCAGATCTCAACTACGACTAATCTAGCTTTTATCTATCCAATACCTTCAAGGTAAACAGAGCATGAGGGTAAAGGAGCGGGAATGGGTTGGTTGGATCACCTGAATTCGCCGTCTCCCGAGAATATGACCGAGGCTCTGAACTCTCGGGTATACACCAAGATAAGGTTGGTACAAGCAAACACTCTATACGGTAAACTAGATCTGAGACCTGCCAAGGAGGAGGGACTCCTATCCGAGGTATGGGCTAGGAAATAGTTCACAAGAAACAACAATTTTACGATGCCTTGGCCAATGAGCTTGCTAAGGAGGAGGGACTCCTATCCGAAGTATAGCTTGGAAGACAACACATTAAACAACAACAAACGATAACTTGTCAATAACAAATGTCCAAGGAGGAGGGACTCCTATCCGAGGAGGGAAATGAAACAACGAGCTATTAAACACAAGACGTGGACACAACTCAAAAAGATTGACCAAAATGCAAGCGCCTTCTGATATTCTCCTTCAAAGCTTCATCAACGAATTACAAAGGTTGGGAAAGCAAAGGCACGAAATCATGCACAATTACAATCGACCAACAAACTCTCATCCAAGAGTGAACAAGTATCCACTTTCAAAGCTGTTGGCAACAATGGCGCAGCAATTTTGCATAGCAAGTAAAAGTTAAACAAATAATGAGCCCAAGGCTCTTATTTATAGAACTCAAAGGAGTGGGCAACCCCAAAATCTCCTTGAGTTAACAATGAGTTCTTGCCAATCAATTAGCAAGATTTATTCCTAAAAAGGGGGAACAAGCAGTTAACTGGAAAACTACTTCAGTTAACTGAAAGTCAACAAAGAGTCAACTGGAAACTACTTCAGTTGACTGAAAGTAAACTAAAGGTAAACTTTAATGAAAGTATCCCTCCAAAATAGACATCCACATTTAGTGGAGATCTAAGATCCACAAATCATGGAAGTCAAATAGACATCCTTAATCAGTGGGATCTGACAATGCATGATTTAAGGAAAGTGGAGTTAAACTTGGAAAGAAGCATCAAGTTAACTCCAACTACATTTAATACCATCTTGAGTTGACTTGGAAAGAAGCATCAAGTCAAACTCAAGTCTCATAAATGCCACTTGGAGGGTGTATGGCGTCCTTTTTGGGTGCATTTATAATTCGCCATTAATCAGCAGTGTCTCTATCCATTGATTGACTTCATCGGCTTCTGGGGAGTTAATGCTCTGTAGGATGATGACGTGGCGTCGTAGCATGATCTCACCCGTTGTGAGCTGATTTCCGAAGTCAATATAATCGAGATGTCCTCTTCAAACTTGGTTGATAAAGCTGCTACCTTAGCCAGCTTTGCAACCATCTGACTATCATCAAGAAAGGTACTGCGGATGACATCCCCGAACTGTTCCGCATGCGAACCATCTCGACGTATTCTCCTCCCTCACGTGATATTCCATGCAAGGGAAAGATATCACCAACATTCTTGCGAAGTTGATAATAGTGGCAACCACCCGCCTGTAATCAATCAACTCTACTGAATGAGCGTCATAGGCTTTCACCTTGTACGCCAATTGTTCCTTCCAAGCAAAAAGATGTTGCTTGTTTTCCTCAGAGTATACTGATTGATATGCCAATTGCAAATCTGCAATTGTGCTTTCGTCTTCAAGCCTCTTTTCTGCAATCCTTTGTTCTGACTGCTGGATCTCTGCACGAAGTCAGCGGGGAGATCTAGTAGTCTTGCTGGTAGGGCTAAGACGTTTGGTGTGCCATGTATCAAGCTGGTTATATAAGACCTCAGTTTCTGATTTTCAGCCTTTAAGGCTGCTTTTTCTTTACCATCCTTAGCCATTCTTTCTTGTGCGCTCACCGAGGCTATTCCAAGAAGGTCTGCCTCCACCTGTCGTGTAGTCTTCCCGAGGTTAAGTTGAGACAAAGTGTAGTCTCCTACTTGCACCTCGTGTATGCTTTTCTCTATTGGTGGAGTGTGTCACTAATCAAAGTGGCCCAGTCATAATATTCCCTCTTGCCAATGATTTTAGCAATGATATAGTACATCCATGGCTGGAATTGACGACCATCTTCTTCTCCAATGATTCTATTGAGTAGAGTGATTAACACTGCGTACTCATCTTTACATTCTCCTCGTCCCAATGGCTGAGGCAAGCTTGCCTTTGTCACTTTTAGCCATTTTTCAACCATAACCTTTTTACATTTGTCTTTAGCTGTCTCAAATGCCCTCTCACATTCCGTCACTGAAATGACTTTGCTATTAGGACATGATGGAATATCAAAACACCGTTCGATATCCTGAGGCTTTAGACTGCAAACAATTCTTCCATCTGCTGCTCTGATTTCTCTGGTGGTAGGATTGTAATGCTTGATACAAGCGATTACAAGCTCTACGCTCTGTAGTGTGATGGGAATTGATGCGGCCTGCAGCAACCCGGATTCTTCAATATTCTGCAATGTGATTTGATTCATGCCTTCTAGCTGCTCCAAATAACCACTGGATTTACTTGGTGTAAATTTGTGTCAACTGTTTTCAAGTAATCATGGAGTAAGACCGTCTTGGTCTCGTATTGTACCTGGGAGTACTGCATCTTGAAAAACTTAAAGATTGACTGTAATCTTGACCTTGTTCAGATGATTTTCAGAAACCCTTGAAAAATAGCGCCTCGCCGGTGAAGTATTTTTCCGAAAAATTTGGCACATGGGTTTTGTTCGTGCTTCAATGCTGAACAAACCCAGCCTCTAATTTGATCTGAAACTTTTTCGAAAACCCCAAAAATAAGCAAGTTTGCTGATTTTGGAAAATTTGTCGAGATGGGTTTCTCTGGAAAATAATGTTGAATCAACCCAGTTGATCTGATCTGATATAGCCTGTTGCTTTTTCTGTCAAATGCAAGAAAACCTAAGACCAGAAGAGAGGAAATAGACAGAAGGTGGATTGGAAGTTTTATCTGATTCCCTGAAAAAAATCTATCTCTGGGTCCAATCCTCAAAATAGCAATCCTCTTCTGCTTCAGATCTGCAAGAAAAATTGAAGAACGGATGAAAACCTTGTTCAGATCTATCAATGGCGTCCTTGAGAGCTTGTGGCTGATCTTGATCTCTTAACCTGCAATGAAATAATGAAATGGGACGCCTTCACCTTGAATATATATGTTTAAGCTTCAGATCCACAAATTTGGGGACCTAACTCAAGCTCAAAAGGTGATTTTGGCTTGATCTAAAGTTGAAAAGGTGATTTCCACCAATCGTGGAGCGTTTTAGCCAACTTTAACTCAAAAAGCTCTTGACTTAGTCAACAAATTGACCCTTGACTTCTTTAGGCGTCCCTTTTGGTTTCTTGCAAGTTTTTAAATATTTATTCTCCTGAAAGCCCTCTGTTTGATCCTGAATCTAGCGTTGTCTGTTGACCCTGAGATGTCGCGGACACATTCACTGCGGAGCTGGATCCAAACTGGAAAGAAGTGCCTGGGAGACATGATGATGAAAAGCTGAGTTTAGGGCTTCAAAAGAATGGGTGCCTTTTCCAAGAAAAGGCTCTTTTGCTAATGCCTTGGTGAATTTTCAAACTTCGTTCTTCAGCCTTTTGAAATGATCTCTCGTGCTTTGACCTGGATTTCTCGTTGATCAGAGAGTCAGATGATTTCGCTTGATGCTTCATCAGGTACCCAGCTCTGTTCTGCCACGAATGGCTGACTTCAGAAAACCTCGATCTTATTTTAGGGTCCCTTTATTCAAGGGCGCCCCTCCTTGAAAAGGGCGCTTTTGTCTTTTGGCTTGATTATTTCCATCTGAAAAGTTGCCTACTTTGATCCAGATTATCCGTTGACTGCCCTGTTAGGTGTTGGTGCTTGCAGGTGCGTTTCCGAGATCTACTTGGGCTGAGAAGGTTATCCTGGGAAGCCTTTTGTCATTTGTCAGCATCTGGAAGTCCAAAAGAAAGGGCGCCTTTCTTTTGAAAAGGCTCTTTTTTCTTAGAACTTCGCCATTAACTGTGGTTTCCTGATATTTCCTCAACTGCCTCTTTTTGCTTCGTCAACAGTTGCTAGTGATCTATTCATCAGATGATCTGGATGTTTGTTTCACTGTTGAGTCAACAATCAAACGTCGAGAATGACTGCTTTGGATGATCTTACTGACTGCATTTGACCCTCAAAGATCATGGGCGCCCCTGCTTGAAAAAGGCTCTTTTCAGCATTTTGAGTTCTCTCCTTCGTAATGTTTCCAGAGTTAGTCAAATTTTGACCTTTTTCACTTTCAGGAATCTCCTTCATCAAACAGCATCATTTTTGACCTTTTCCGCCATGGTTGCGTCGTTGAAGCTTTTGGAATTTAACCTTTCAGCACCTGGTACTGGCCAATCTGCCATTAATGGCTACAGAGGTTCTAACTTTGTTCCTGAAAAATAGAAATAGACCCACCAGAGTAAAACATGTCTTTTGATGATTCTGACTTGACCAATGTGATCGTGAAGCCTTTTAATCCTATCAAAATCATTTTCAATCATTTCTGGGAAAGTCCTATTTTCGGGGGTTTCCCTAAAAATAGGGGCGAAAAACCCTAATTTTCAAATTTTCAGAATTTTGCACATGTGTTCTTTGACAGAAACCCACCAAGATTCTATGATTGGTTTGACCTAAAACTAACTTAACATGGCATTTTAACAAGATTTAGCTCAATTTATACAGAATGCCAAAAAATTAATTTTGGGTACAACACCTTACCAAACCCATAAGTGGTTTAGTTAGACCCTCTATAAAAAGCAATATGAGTCTCCTCTATCACATCTAGAACCATCACTAATAGACTCTAAAATTCTACCACACAATGCTCAATTGTACCTTCTTGTCTCAACTATGCTAGCTCCTTGAAATGAATCTCTAGATCCTTTCTATCAAACCTCTCCGTCAATTTCTGACTAAACTCCTCTAGGGTAGTAAGTGAGCCATGTCCTTGGGTCACCAAGCCATGGTACCACCACTCATGAGCCACACCTTCTAGGTGTAGGGTTGCAAATTTGATTGCTCCCTCCTCATACATAAGGTCTAAGGAGAAATAGGTATCAAATTTTCGCAGCCAAGCTCTAGCTATAACCTATTGGATCCATCACAAGTAGGCATAGTGATCTTTTCCAACTGTTGTTGTATATCTCTCCTTGGCTAATCCTGATATCTTCTTCCCCTATGATGATCATTTCGTGTTTACATATCATAATACTCCATGAATGACAAGTCACAGTGGATGGTTGGGTTTAGAGCACTATACTCTACATGATACCTTGCCATCTCATCCTCGGGTCTTGGTGGTAATTATTGATCTTCTTCAAAAGGGTTTTGTTCTTCTATTTGTGAAAATTTGCCCCGAAATGTCTTGGTTGGGGGCAATTGAGACTCCATCATTAGCTGAGTGACTTCCTTCTATGCCATTTGGATTAGACCTTCCAACACTCCATTATTGATTCATTCCTCTCAAATTCCTCACAATCTTTGTCATAGACTCTCATGGTGGACAGAAATTCCCTAGCCAGCTCCTTGTTTTCATTCCTAATGACCTCCTGGATGTTGATTTCCTCATTTATATTACCCATGGCTTCTTCCTTTCTTTTTTCCCTTCACTGGTGCTTGATTTCCCGATCACTTTTTTGCATGAATCTGCATCACACACACCCCACAGGTTGGTAGAAAAGGTGACTATGATACCACTATTATAACCCTCGCATTTTATATTTTTCCTTAACCAATTATAGTTTGTTGATCACACACACAATCTGAATAAAGAATGCAATAACAATGATATTGTTGTTTACTTGATTTTAGCAATGAACCCCAAGATTGAAAATTAAACATACAGCAGTAACAGATTTAGATATTTAAACAAGTTAGATCAGAAATAAATTTGCAATTTATGAACTCGGTACAAGGAGTGTTTACCGTTTCCTTTTTGAGGAAATACAATTTATGAGTAACCAGGTCAATTAACAAGCCTTTGAAAGCCCTTTCACTCTAGGGATCTGACCTATAGATAACGTGTAAAGGCAAAACTAAGGAAAATAATTGTCTAAGGGTTTTGTAGATGCCTCCTAGTTGATGCTCACCCTTGATCTTGAGGCGTGAAACCCTCAAATAGGTCTGCAACAAAATTTTCTACACTAGATCTGCTAATGATCGCCTAGGGTTTGCTATGTACCACCTAGGCCTGCTATAAACACATTGTTATTATTCTATCTCCCTAGATCTGCTCTTGGATTGTCAATTGTTGCCTCAAAATGGCCCTAGAGTGATCAACCAAACTATTGCAAGATGCTTCCAGCTCTACCCTAGGCCTTTGTAAACTGCTCACACCCACCCAGCAACCTAGATCTGATTGCCAAGGAGGGTTAACGCATGTGCTGCCCTGTTAGGTTCAAATCTTTTTTTTTTTGACAATAGCACTAACTAGTTGTCACTGACTTGAGGGTTTCATCCCAAGCAATGCAAAATTGCAAAATTGTGAATTGCTCCAAAAAATTCACCAAAAGTGAATTTTCAAAGTGAGATAGCAGGGCCACCCAAATACCTATTTGAAATTAGGTCTTCAGGCCCAAATATCGATGCTCAAATTTAAATTAAGTTTTTGTAATTTTTTTAATTTATTTTATTTTATTTTTATTTTTTTTATTTAATATTATTAGTATAGTGTTTACAAATGCTTTTATTATATAATGATAGAGATGTCACTCCCCTTGAACGGAAGGGACGTGACACAAAAACCCTCTAAATTTCTGGTGTGGATTGAAGGACAAAAAACCCTTTCATTCACTTGAGTAATTCCATACAAGTATCACCTATGTGCTGAAAGTCTGAAGATTTTTCCAATTTCATGAGAATTATTGAAGATTTTCAAATTGTGAAGTTTGCTATAGTAATCCATACCACTACAGTGCCATGCTATAGTACCAAATGTCTATTCCAATTTGGTTTGTGATTGTGTAGTTTGGTAAATATTTCCAATTTAACTTGTGAAGAGTTCCAATATTATATCATCTTATCTGCTACGAGGATTTAATACTATTGAAGGATTCAATCTTATATTTGCAGTGAAAGATCCATCTTTATTTATGAAGGGTTTATATTAAATTAATACTTATGCTACATAATTGATGTGGTCTTCCGTACATATTATGATGGTTAATTCACAATACTTCATGAATGTCATGTCAGCCATACCAATCTTGGGTCCATCCATTCATCTTGCTAGGAATTGCAGCAGTCGGGGGCATTAATAACCCCTACCATAATCCTGTTTGGGTGTATAACAACCTACCTGTTAGGAATAAGGTGTCTCAACCTCTGATTTCCTAGCATTGATTATTTAATGTTGAAATAATATTCGACAGTTATCTCATGTTGTATTGTGAGTTACAACTTGCAATTTCTATTTCTGAGGAGGAGTCAAGTTTGAAAGTGCAGTTTACAAGTGGATTTGTGCATTAAGGCATTTCTATTTCATGTTGAGTTTGCATGGAATGCAGGCACACAGGTTAAGTGACAATTGGCAGACGCAATATTGCATGTGTTGACAAATGGAAACTTACTGTTATGCATGTGTAGTGTTTTTGGCACCTAGTTTTTGCATCTTCAAATTTTGGCATTGGATTTTGGAAATGTCTAATTAATGCATTGTAAGCTCCTCTATAATGAGCACTTGTATTTTGGAGTTAGTGATTGTTGCTTGTTGAAGTATCGTTATGCTGTCAAAATTACTCCAGAATCCTAAAGAAGTGTAAAAGCTCCTATTAATGAGCTTGGTGTTGATATTGTCTTGTACCACGATAAAGCTATAAATTGTGTTACACAAACTCCTGTCTCCATCCCCTAAGCCATTTCGAGAACAACGGGACGTTAGGGGACATCCCCCTGCCATCCCCCCTCAGCTGCAATTTGTCGAAAATGTCTCAAAATGCATACCCAAAATTAAGGACATCCAGGAACGTGAAGGGGACGGCCAAGCATCCCCCTCAACATCTAAACACAGACCATTCATTTTATTAAAAAAACATTATATTATTTTGTGTTTTATTGTTCTATAAAGGGGCGCGGGGTCCCACAAACCCTCCCACACCCCTTGTACACTCTAAAATAGCAAAAAAAAAAACATACAGTGCATAACTTAGGTGTTGCGCATACTTTTGTTGGTGACTGTTGCACTGAGCACCATTGTTTTGCTACTTCTAGTTTGTTGTTGCAGGGACCTAGGAAGGGGGTTTGAGGGGTGAGACCGATGACACCTCCCCGTGACACAAAGTAAAGCTTTAAGGTTGAATAACAACTTCAAATTTGAAACTTGAGTTGAAGCTTAATAGTGAGAAAAGTTCAAAGAATATACAGCAGTGTCAAGGCATGTCATTTTCTATTTTTTTAAAGTTTTTTTAGCTTGTTAGAAAGGGTTTGTAAGTTTGCAACTAGTTTTAATTTTAAACTTTTAATAAATGTTTTGGTTTTAGTTTGTTATCGCAAAGGAACACCAAGCATTAGCAATAGTGTCAGTGATGACAATGTGAATGAGGGTAGTGAAGAAAATGATGTAAACAAACATTTCTTCTCATTCTGAAAATCCATGCATAGGTTCTATTGAAACTCCACAAGACAGTTTTGCATGCCCTTCACCCTCTCTTCAAAAATTTGCAAAAGGCCCTTTCAACCCTATAAAACTTTTGCTTCAATTTGCCACTAATTTAACCATCAATAAGGGTAAAAATACAAGGGGTAGAAAGCATTGCCTATGTCATATTTACAAGACGGATTACCATGGGAGCTATAGTAGGGTTAGAAACCATCTAATGGGTGAGAATGGACATGGGGTTAGAGTTTGTGCAGATATAACATTGGAACAGTAGGTTGAAATGGCAAGGTTGGTTGTAATGAGCGAGGAAAAAATTACTAATACTACTCATTGTAAGAAACGACCATCCAAACATTGCAATCTATTGATCAATATGACTATTTCAATGTATCAGTTGGAGAGAGTTGTGATAGAGGGAAGAGGAAGGCCACTTCTACTGCAAGTGAAAAAAAATTTAAAATACAGTGGTAGGGTTAATGAATTTGCAAAAACATGAGCAAGCTGATGATTCAATGGCCAAACTTTTTAAGCCCATGCTATTCCATTTCATTTGGCAAGGTCTCCTTATTTCAAAGGTATGTTGAAAGATGCAATGGCAGTTGGACCCTCTTATACTCCCTCTAGAGAACATAGATTGCGTACCTCCCTCCTTGACAAACAATATTCAAAGGCTAAGTCACAAGGTTCGAATTCGGCAACAATAAAATTCGAATGAAATTCGGCAAGGGTAAAAAGATTGGAAAAAAATTCAGCATTAAATTTGCCTTATATAAATTTTATTTTTATTTAAATATAAGTAATATATCCACAAAATTATCAAAATAGTTTTAAATTGCTAAATAGATTTGAAGTCATCATAAAAAGATTTACACATTTATAAAATATAAACTATAAACAGACTGTGTGCTTAGAATGATCCACGAGCAGTGATTTATAACAAAAATAGGTTGAAAACCCTAAAAATTGTTTTCAAAAACCTTAAATAACACTTTTCCACAATAAATTTTAATGGAAAAACACATGCTTTTCTCCATATGAATTTTTTGTCGAATTTTAATGGATTTTATGTAAATGTTTGAGATTCGAAAAATCCAAATTTCTTGCTTGAAATTTTGCCAAATGCAGTGACATAGTTCAAAGGTGAACACGTTGATGGAGGAGATAAGACAAACATGCATTAGAACTAGTTATTCCATTGTCATATGTTCACCCAGTTTAATGGGAAACAAGCACCCAACACCAAAAATAGATACAAGAAGCTAATCTAAGCATGATCAATCTGCAACAATACATTATTAACAGAAGTGCCCAAGTCTCACCACTTGGAATTCCCTGTGTTACCATTGCATTGGGCGAATGCACTTCTGATGGAGTAGTCAGAAAAAAATGACGGAACTAAAACCCCGAAGAATCAGTTTTCAAAATGTGTCAAAGGGAACAAAAAGAATTCCAACCAACCGAAAAGATTTCATTTGCATGAGAGAAGTCCATAACAGCAAATGGCATTCAACTGGGCAAGAAGACCACTTAAGGAAGGGGTTCCAGGGAGTTATTAAAAATTTACTATCGTGGAACAGGTGGTCTTTTGGGAAGAAGAAATTTATCTTACAGGGTAAGAATATAAGAGCCCCTTACTTCTTAAATTTTAGATTTGCTGGGGTGTCTCTGAATGGAGTTTGAAAATTTATCCCACTCATTTCTTAAAATTTTGCTACCAAATGTTTTCATTTATAATTTTTTGAATTCTTGTCAATAATTTTTTAGATTTAACTATGTAATTGTAGATTTAATTGCAGATTTAACATTCCTTGTTGCTATGAAATAATTATGACCATCAGAAATTTTGGATCTAAATCCATAGGCCACCTACTTATTAAAACTTCTAAAAATTCTCCACATCCCCCACTGAGATATTTTAAGAAGCATCTTCCATAAAACCACAACTGCCGATAATCTTTGTTCTAGATGCCATATATTTACTACAGATACCATAACGTTGCCAAGCTAGGCCTAGATGCCATATATGTACCACAGCATTTGTTAACCCATAATGTTGACAAATGTAATCTGTATGAGTTAACAGATGCTGGTAATGCATATGGGCGTGTGAGATAACAAGATTCTCAAAGTAGCCACACCATTCCGAATTAAGAAGCATATGATGTTCTTCATGCATCGAAGCAAAACTCATTGATAAACAAGCAGAGAAATACCCACAAAGAAATTATTACGAAAACTTTCACATTTTTGAGGGGTACTATGCCATCACAGGGGAACAACGTTTTGAGGCAGGGTTGACCAGTAGAATATCTTAGTTGCGAAGAAGAAATAACCCCAAAACAGAGAGAAATAAGATGGAGAAAAAAAAAAGCAGTAGCTTACAAGGCGCGTAGGATGATAGAGGGAGAATAACATGTCAGCAATAACAATAGCAACGGATGCAGGAATGTGATCTTCGCCCTCCATCCTCTCACATCCAAGAGACCGCCCATGATTTTAAAAAGTCGGGGCAACTGCAGTGAAACTAAACTTTTTTGTGGAAGTTTTTATTCTGACACCAATGATATCTGAAGTCACTCATGCTTTGATCTTTTTAAATAATAAATATAATTAATAATCACAAAATCAACCTTAGAGTTAGTAGATAAATGAAGAATAATAAATATACTGATTAAAAAAGGAAATTAGGGTATTTAATTTTAAGTATAATGATGAAAAGTTGTGTTAATATTATGTTGGAACTATTTATCATTATACAAAATTTTATTATTTTTGGAATGTAAATTATCTCAAACTAACTCTTTATAGAACCAGTAAACTATATGGTTTAATCTCAAGCGTTGCAAGTTTGATACTAGTTTAGGGGCACCAAAGCAATTTTTTGTAATTAAGGGCTTTTGATAGATTTTAGGGTGTTGAGTCTTGTTTTGGGTTGAATAAGGTCATATAGACCATTTTATGATATAATAAGTCCTCCTAGGGGTCGTTAGTTGGAAATTTGCAGAATTTTCAAAAAAAATGCAAAATTGAAAAGTTGTCAATAGTGCAATATTGTAAAGTTGCAAAATTGCAACAAATTAGAATACCAAAGGTTAGTTGGGATTTGAAAGGTGGTTGGTCAGTTGTTCAAGTGGCTTTTGGTTGTTTTGAGTATATATGCCATGTATGTGGTCGAATGGTGAGGTTGGATGAAATATTGTTGAAGAAACAATAAAGAAACTCTCTAAAATTTTGTATTTTTCCAGAAAATTGCTGCTCTTTTGTTTTGTACAAAGTCGTACAACTTGGTTTTGCTCTGAAACTCTTCAAAATCACTAGGCAGGTGTGTTAGCTCCATTTTGGTGGTGGTTTGATTGAAAACCATTAAGTTTTGAGTATTTGGTGATTGATTTACTGACGGCGGGTCCGTACAGTCAAAAACAAGGTTTTTGAAGGCATAAAATGTTAGAATGACTCATTCCACCTATTTTTTTCACTGTGGCTTGGTGGAATGGATCTAAAATGGTAGGTTTAGATGTTAGAATGAGTTTTGTGAGCAGGGAAGGCCTTTTGAGGGTTTGGGTATGATGCCCTAGATGTCAAAATTGTGCATTTTGAGTGAAAATTGGGGGTTAAGAGTAGGTATTAGGTATTTGAGGAAAACCATTGGGGCAGTAAATTTTTAAGGATGTTTGAGTTTGTGCAGGTCAATTGAAGCATGTTGGATGCATTGGCAAGGTGTGTAGAAGCCTGGAACAGTGTTTTTCAATAAACCCCCTTAAAACTTGCTAAAAGTGAGGGTTTTGTGTTTTGAGGTGTTGGTAAGTGTTTCTTTGGAGGAAAATTGTTGATTTGGTGTTTATGTAACCTGGTTATGACTGCCCAATGGTGTTTTGTGTCTGGAGGGAAGATTAAAGGGTAGTTGCTTTGTAAATGTGGCCTAATTGGCTAATTAGGATAGTGTAGTAGCACTGTTTTGGATGTTGTTGGTCCAAAGTGACCTAGGTTGTTTTTGAGATATGATTTGTAAGATGTTAAAGGGTGTCTAAAGATACATTTGGTTGGTGGGTTTGAGATTGGGTTTGTGAGTTAGGTCCAAGAAACCAAGTTGGCAAACGTACAAGGCAAGCAGAGTGATTGTGAGAGAAACCTATGAAGTAGACTTTTGATGGTTGAAAAGTTGTTCCAAAGGATTTAAATTGTGATTGTAAATTGAAAGCCCCCTACTCTACATCAAATACCCATCGTCATGCAATTGATCTATGACATGTAGATCTAAACCATTAAAATGTATGTTGTCAAACCATGTTGGCTTCCATAAATGAATAGCTTATAAGGATTGTAGTGTTTAAAAACACCTAAGAAGAATATGTCAAATCACTAAAGTCAAGTTATCCTAGGTCAAACCCCTAGATTGATTTTTTTTTGTGGCTCGGAACAAATATTTGAAGACAATAGACACAAGCACATTGATGGCCTATATGCAAATGATGTTGATTTTGATTCTTTATCCCTTGAAAAAATGAATTGTGGTCTAATGATTTCTCTTTATTCAGCCATATGAATTAATTAAGTGTTGAATGTCTTTAAATATCAAAACATTTCATATCACATAAATGTGTCACAAGTCAGCTCATAACAACTTAATACAAACAAGGGGGAAATTATAGAATTTAAATTTGAATATTTGAATTAAATATTCAAATCTAGTCTTCTTAAGATTGAGTAATGTTAATCTCATGCCACATGGAAATGAATAGGGTAGTAAAAGTAATTAGTTTGAGGCAAGGATCAAATATGTGGAGATAAGTGCTAATTTGAAGAGATAAAAGAGTTAATGTATTTGGTTTAGTGAAAATGGGAATGAGATAAGGTTAATTGTATGAGAATAGATACAAATTGGAGTAACTTGAGATAGATAGGGATTGAAGCATGAGCCGAACCTAGCACAATAGTGTGTCATGTGTCAATGTGTAATTGCATTAAAGATATTTCATCAAAATGACCCCAAAACTAAATGGGAATTAGTTGGGGTATATGAATCTTATCATTACATTCATCCCCACTTTCATGTGTGTGCAAATATAGCATGAGCATGTATTTCAAAACATAGAGAAATTCTCAATCAACATAACAATTAAATATTTAAATTCTTAAAAAATATATATATGATCCATATAAAGTAATAAATAATTTTGAATTCTTCATATATGCTCCTTGGTGTGAGTGATTCTTAAGAACCTACAAAATAAATAAAATATATATGCAATGAGTAATTCTATAAAATAATAGAAATACACAATTTGTGAGTTAATCCAAATATCTATGAAAAATGAGAAGAGATAGAAGGGTTATATATTTTGGCTATATGCATAATGATATGATAATACTTTGCTCAATGTGATAATGTAAAATGGTATGTTTGATATATGGTCATGCAATAAGACTCTAGTTGATTATAGAAAATGTGATATAGCATGTTCAATAGGCCATGTACTATAACTCCATCCAATGTTGAAAAATGTGATATGGCATGTTCAATAAAACCATGTGATGTGACTCCACTAAATGGAAAAAATATGATAAAACTCCACTTGACTATGGGTATGTAATATGTGTTGTTGTTTCCAATTGATTGTCTAGGATTTTCTAAAGACTAGCTAAATCTTGTGCCTGAAAACCATAGTTTAGTGGCCAATGAACAAGATAAATATTTTAGATTTGTTCTCCTCTACACTTTAGGCTCTTGAAAATCAAGGTGGGTACCCCTATACACAACATCATTTTGAGGTACAACAATACTTATAATGATGTAAAACAAATATAATCTTCACACTGAATATTTTAGAAGGTGAACTTGACTAGCTAAATCAAGACCTTATGTTAGCTCTATATTATTTTAACAATGTGGGATGAGCATAAATACATTATAGTAAAAGTAAAAAATTAGAGTGTTTTAGATTTGATTTTGCTTAGTTGCGAGCCCTATGAATTATCTTGGCCAGTGAAGCAATACCCTCCCACAACAAACTAACCCTATGGCTTCTTATAACCTCACTGCATTACAATGAGAAACCAATAAAAGAGACAATACTATTACTCTACTTACAATTCCCTAGTATAACAACACAATCTTTAATGAATAAACTGAAAGCAATTTTAATCCATTCTTTAAACAAAAGCCAACAATTTAGGTGTTCATAACAACAAATGTGATATGAGAAGCATGAATAATCTTTGATTATTGAGATTCAAAAGAAAATGTATTACACTATGGAGACAAGAATTGTTTGACTTACAAATTTTTGAAAAACGATAAGTGTTTAAGTTGTTTATTGCTATTATAGAGAAAATTACATCATTTATGTTCTAAAACTTTAGAAGACTAGACTGTATGAGACCTAATTCTATACATCACTACAAAACTAAGGACTCGGAAAAAGCCTCAACTCAGTGCTTAAGTCACAAAAGACAAAAAATTAGGCAGTGACATTGTACAAAAGGACAAAAGCATAAATAAATTGCAGAGCAGTCATTGAAAAAGTAGTTGAAGGCCTTTGCGGTATTACTATGGTGTATGGATCTAATTTCCTTCAAAATCACTCTCTATAGGTGATAGGACATATCTAGCATTCCTTTTATACATGCACATGCAACATTGACGTGTGGTTGGTGGGAACTAATTGAAACACAACTCAAATCTTCAACATTGTCCTCCCCTTTATCCCCATCATTGTTGTGTTGATTTGTCCTAGTATAGTACCAATTGATTTGGAAGCGCTTAAATCTAACTATACTTCAAAAACTACAAAATTGCAACTCCTACATGGTACAAAATTGTTTGATAACTTTGCCCAAAATATTGTCAATAAAATTTAATAAATTAAACTTGGATGGAAAAAAAATGGGACTCGAAGTCCTAGCAATTGATTGTACTTTTCATCCCATGCCATATATGACCTCTCTAATGGCCACTAGAAGGCAACAATCTAGTCAATATTAGACATGTAATGCAAATATTTTGCATAAATGATTGCACCAAATTCTTTAGTAAAAGCCTCCTAAGCCTAACCAGTATCAATCAATATATCCAAAAGAAATTTTAAGCAGGCTTATGTCAACTTTATTGTTATCACAAACAAAAAATGACACAATAGGTACCAACGCTTTAAACCTTGTCTTGCACTCCTCAAAATTATTAAGCTCTCCATCCTCAATAATATGAGGTATAATCTTTATTTCTATATTTTTAAAATGCTTAAGCTTGGTTTTGGCTCTTTGTGCTAACTTAGCCATATATTCCTACACTTCTCCTGCAAGCTTGGCCATATTAAATGTAGGAAAAATGTTATTTGGTGGATTATTCTCATGCACAGATCCCCTGTATATTCCCTACAAAGTTGTAATCCTAGGAACCCATTTGTTTATGATGTCCTTAAGTTTGTCCTGATCCCTAGCCACCATGACAATAACATCCATGAGATTCTTAAAATCCCTATGGGACTCCTTTATCTTCTTAAAAAAAAATGACATTATATGCCCCAAAATATTAGAGGCAACACAAATCATCTCTTCAAGTTGAATGCCTTGGGCATTCTTTATTCGTTTCTCCATTTCTTTTATCTTCTCCTTGAGTTCATCATTTTCTCTTATTAAATCCTCTATAGGTGTTGTTGTGGAGGAACTTGTTGCTTGTGTTCCAGTAGGAGGAGGTGATGCAAGGGTCTCCTTCATCTTTATTTTATTATACTCTATTGTGAGTGTTGTATGGTCTTTCAATAGTTTGTCATACTCACTTTGTAGCTTTCTGGCAGTAGCTTCACTAAATTAGCAATATCAACTACTAAAGAAGCAACTTCAAGGGTAGTGGTTTCTAATACCTTTTTTATTACCAAACCTCCCCTAACATCTTGTGTTGCATATGTAACCTGAAGCTTATTTGTGTTGGGGGAAAGGGCCCAAATTACAAGGTTTTCTCATTTAGGGTTGAACCTTGATCCTGAAAGTGCCAACTCATCCCACTTTTCAGAAGAATATATCTCTTCATCTTGCCTCTTATGGTGTCAAATGATATTTTTGAAGCAATGTCCCATTTAGGGAGCAATAGCAACCCACTTTTCCTGACCATTTTTCTCCCCTCTTTCGGGGTGATATTCCTTGCATCAAAGTTTATTTTATCCAGGACTTTCTTTGTAGCCTCCTCATAATACTTAATAGGTACACCTGCCTTTTCTTGATCAAGTTTTTGATGCAACTCCTCTCTTCTTGACCTAAACAAAAATCCTTAATTTCTTTAGATTTTACAAATTCAACATCTGAGATGAATTATGTACATGTCAATGCTCTAATGTCATTGGCCTCATCCCTTCCTATTATAATGTTCGGGCCTAACCTACTCTAAAGAATTTTGACTACATTTTCTCTTGGGGAGAGGGCATTACCTGATTCACTTCCTCTGTAGTGACCTCAATTTTTTCATCTGCATTAGGTCCAAGTGGGTAATCAACCAATGGTGGTTGCTTTGTTCTCCTCTTCTTCAGAGGTTATTCCCTTGAAGGGTAATCTTCAAAAATCACATGCAAAGGGGATAATGACACCTATGGGGGAGAATCTGGTGGTACATGAGGGGGAAATGGTGGAGTAGGCTCCCTTATTATAGGTCCTTTAGGCCTTCTAGTGAAAGCATAGACATATGGATCTATCTTGGGTTGATAGTTGGCCTCTCCTCAAGCATTGGGGCCTTTCCAATTATTTTATCAATGTTATTCGGGATCATTTGGATCCCAACAATTGGATCCCTTATTTTAGCAAAGGTGCCATGATAATCAAAATCCTTCTTGGTTTTGGCATCCTCAACCTTTTTGAAGGCCACCCATTTTACCTTCCTATCAGCAGCTTCTTGCTCATCGTTGTAGTTTCATAAGACCTCTTCACTAAAATACACTTTATGTTGGAAGGTCGATCTCTTTATACTTATCCTAACCTAATTAATAAAACCTTTAAGATCAAAGGCTCTTGCAATCTCTTAGGCCATTATATAAACTTGGATCACTGGGTATAGCTGCCCCAATCCTTCTCTTGTGATTGTGAAATCAAAGAAGGTTGTAGAAAATGGAAAGAATGGCCTCTTATTTTTCCCCTTAAGATGGGTCTTGTCTAAATCACTAATTTTCCATATCATTTATAAGAATGCTAGTCTAAAAGGCACGCACTTTGGCAATACATGGGGTCCAACAAGGCACCCATACACTCTTATGATTGTGGAGTCAGTGTGGAAATACCAATCTCCCCAGTTATGTTGAACTCCCAATTCTGGTACCTTGTCCTTAGGTCTTAGGAAATCCATAATTTTCTTATGCAACTTAACCTCTTCAACCCCCAAATATGCTAGCACCATTTTTACAAAATGATTTTTAAATAATACAAAATTGGAGGCATCATAATGCCTATCCCAAACATGGGTCCAACATTGAATACGAAGAAGATATCCTTTTCCATCATCCATGTGAATTTGCAGGGCTTTCTCCCACTTCCCTCTTCCTCCATATAAAAACATATGGCACAGAAATGAGTACCAACTAAAATTGATTACCCTACTGCTTTTCTTGATTTCTACTAGCTTCTTGTGGATGGCATTGGCAATGAAAGTGGCAATGTCAAACTCAATATTGACCATGGTATGTTAGATATCAATAGCCATGTACATGATAGGAATTAAAATTATTTTTTGTGCATGTCCCCCCAAGACTTGGCACAATGCATAGTAGGTTCTAATGAAATAATCTTTAAAATTATCGAGGCTGAAGGGATCCATCTCATTGACACAAATTCTCACAAATCTTCTATCAAATCCCTTCAATCTAAGCCTTGGGAGCCAATGAACCCTGATTTTTTCCTTTCTTGTTGGTATTTTTGCTTAAATAGGTCAAAATCAATAATCTTGTTGGCAGTCAACTTCAAACAAAAGACCTATGAGATGAATGCTTTATCAATTCTAATTAATTCACCTACTTTTGTAGCTCTAATTATCTTCACATTTTCATCATAGTTCACAACCATGTGTTTGACCAAGTCTACATCCATAAATACATTGGGGACCACCAACTTCCCTAGGTCATAGGTCCAAACATTAGAAAGGGGAGCCTTGGAATTTCACTTGTCATACCAACGCACAAACAATTCCCACCCAGTGAGAGGAAGTTCAACGTCTCTGCATTCTCAAGCATTGTCAACCAAACCTAATGTCATGCCAAGACCATGGGCTCTAATAGCCTTTCATGTCAAACTAGAGAGTTGGACAATAAAGTCCTCATCAAAGGGTCTTTTAGAGGTAGAAGGTTGGTCTTTTGAGTGGTTCATGGTTTGATTTAAGCTCAAACTAGGGTTTCTTATGTAGGATTCTAGGGTTTTTGATACTCTAAAATGACAAATACATTATAAAAGCTCTAACTATAAACCATAGGATTGTGAATTTTGTGAAATTCATGGATAGAAATGTACTTACTTATTCTTCACCTTTGAAAACCCTAATTCATTGCAGAAAACTTTGAAGCTCTACAAATTCTCTCACCAAATACTTTATATGCCAAATGGGTTGAATTATTGGTTAGATTATAGCATTTATAAGAGCAATTATGATGGAATTCTAGTAGAAACCCATCTTGTCTACCATTACTCTTAGTTCGTGTGATCCAAAGCCTCAACTATCCATTTTACAAGTTTAAACATGAACCATTTATTTCTCGATGACACGACAAGATTTGATAGCTGGAAATGACATGACTGATTTAAAAATATTTGGCATGTGTCAATAGGTTTTTGACCAATCAAACGAATCCATGAGGGAGCACTTTAAAAATATTTGGCATGTGTCAATCATTCAAGAAGCTCTCACAACATGCAAAAGAGTTAAGGGTAGAAGAAATTCCAAAAATAGTTTTCTAGCAAATCCATGGTATGACGAAGAGTGTAAGGCAGCTAAAAGAGGTCTGAAATTTTTTGGAAATGAACATGCAAACAAAAAATTGTATGAGAAATTAGTAAGATCAAAAAAATAGGAATTCATGATAGTAAGGAGAGAACTAATCTCTCTTGCAAGGCACAATCTGAAGGGTTTTTGGAGAGAATTACAACATGCTAGAGGTACCAACGAGAATAACATTACAGACATTCAATGGTTAGAATATGCAAAAACATTGTATGAAAGAGACCAAGATAAAACCTTACCTCCAAAAATTAACACTAATGATAAACTTTTCACCACAAAGGATATCAAGGTCAGTATTAAAGCTTTGGCAGTGGGGAAGGCTCGGGACATCAATGGGTTACAGGATGAATATTTGAAATGGGGCCTAGAGCTCTTGGCACTGCATATCAAGAAGACTTTCATTAGGGTCATTCAACATGGTTTTCCAACAAATTGGACGACAAGTGTTGTTATCCCTCTCCACAAGAGCGGTGATGTCAACAACCCGTCAAACTACCGCACCATAATGATTAATCCCCTTTTTGGGAAGCTCTTTGGGAGCATGGTGGATCACATAATAAGTTTTTGAGCTGAGAACGAAGGTAAAAGGGCGAAAGGGCAAGCCGGTTTTAGACCAAAGCATTCTACAATTGACCATTACATCATTCTCAGACACATGGTTGAAAAAGTTTGGGATAAACAAGGTAATGAGGTATTTTGTTGTTTTGTTGACTTCAAAAAGGCTTTTGACACAATCCCTAGAAGCAAACTTTGGAACATAATGGAGCAACTTGGAATTCCGGAAAAGTATAGGGATGTTGTCCATAGACTTTATGATCAAGTCTAGGCCAAAATCAGAACAAAGGTGGGTATTTCAGAGTGTTTTGGGAGCGACATTGGGGTCAAGCAAGGTTGTCCTTTGTCTCCCACCTTGTTTGGGCTATACATAGACAAGTTAGAAGAGTGGTTAGACAAGTGTGGAGGCGATGGAGTGTTCTTGGCCACTTATGTGGTCAAATTGCTGCCTTATGCAGATGATCTCACCTTAATGGCAAATTTAGAAAATAGTCTTCAAGAACATCTAAAAGCCCTAGAGCTATTTTTTCAAGATGTAGGCATGCAAGTGAACATCAGCAAAACCAAGGTCATGATATTTATGCTGAAAATAACTAAGAAGCAATTAAATTTTGAATTTGAGGGAAGTTATTTGCAAGTGGTAAATGAATACAAGTATTTTGGTCTCGATTTTTGCAGCAATCTCAATTGGGAGACTTGTAGGATAAAAAGAATTCAAGGGGGTTGGAAAGCTCTCTATTTGCTTCAAAACAGATGTAGATCAGCTGAGTTATGGGACTGGAAAACAAAGAAGAAATTATTTGGGCTGCTTGTTATACCTGTAGTCTTATATGGTTGTGAGGTTTGGGGCTGCAACACATCAGCACTAAAATGGAGGCAAATAGAAAGATTACAAAAGCATCTAATCACAAGCAACTTCAAAATAAAAAGTACAGTTTTGTATGAGATTGTTTTAGCTGAGGCAGGGGCTTTCCCAATGGAAATGGCAACATTAATTCGTTTATTAGGCTATTTGAAGAGAATTGAGAATATGAGGGAGCATTGATGGCCCAAAATTGTGGTGGAAGAAAATTTAACTAGAAGGAAGAGCACATGGATGAGGCAAAATGTCAAGTGGATGGGAAAATGGGGGATAAGCATGCAAGAGTGTCCAAACACAAATGTGGAAATTAAAAGGTATGTCAAAGAGAAAGTAAAACATATCATGTGGTCAAAACAACTTGGTCGAAAAAGAGAATACTATGTTTTGCATTTTAACCACACTTGTGATCACAAGCAAAAGTATTACGTGGGGGTAGATATAAAGTGGAAGGCTAAAATGTTGATAGCCCAATTGAGAACTAGCTCTCACCGTTTGAGGTGCGAAACGGGAAGTTGGAAAATACCCAAGGAGGCATGGGCAGATAGGATTTTCCATTTTTGCTCGTCAGGTTTAGTGGAAATAGAGTGGCACTACGTCATGCAATGTAAGGCTTATGAGGACATCAGGTGTAGTTACTCGGATCTGTTTAAAGTTGAATTCTTAGAGGCCCTGTTTGAAGAGGAGAAATTGTTGAAACAATAAGTTACCTGATCAAAATACACAGTAGAAGAAATAAAATCAGCAAAGAGTTAGAGGGAAACATGGAGTAGTTGGTAGGGTCGGCAACTGCTTTGTTTGTTGCAAAAAAAGTGGTTTCAATTATGTATCTTGGGTCCCATAGGCCGGCTGGTCTCGTGGACTTAATTAAAAGCATTCATTCATTCATTTAAACGTCAATAGAAGTGGGGCTATCAAAAAATTTAACAAAAAGGTAGCCAACGTCATCACCTAGTACAGATGGCAACTTTTTGCAATTCAACAACTAAAAAATAGAACCATTATGAATAGCTCGTAGACATGTGGAAACCTCCTGAGATTGTGTCACGTGTACATATTCTATTAGCTTTTGACATAACACCTCCAAAAATATGAAGAATGAGCCATGTGTCTTTTTTTTGTAATTTTTTAGGCTTCATTTAGGTCCTCTTGAAACATCCTGCAGACTTGCATAATGCCTTAAAGAAGCATGCCACATGTCAAACCTATGTCTTTACAAAATATTTGTAACCTTGAACAATACCTTGACGCCACATGGCAATGATTCCACAATTCTGCAGAGCATTATTTCCTTAATAAAATTTTCTATGTGGAATGGTGGAATGGGATAAAAGTGGACATGTGTCCTTCCTTTCGTAGGTAAATTTAATCAACAGTATTAGAGCACATGGAAATTTTGTTCCTTAAGTGAGCGCTAGGAAAAAGGGGGCCAAGAAATTAACAACAAACATAGACTTAGGACTTTAGGAATTAATTAATAATAGACCGATTCGATAACCTAACATACAAGGTTGATAAGAACACGAGATAGAAGCCTAAAGGTTATCACTTAAGTGAGGGGCAACTCTGATTGTCATTCAATGATCAAATACAAGAAAAAGTGCAAGAGTTTTAGATATACATTAGGGTTTTGAATAATATTTAGGGTTTTAGGAGCCCTAACACATGATTTTTAACACTTCTTTGCATAATTTTAAGGTTCTTCAAAATTTTCAAAAGGCCAAGATGCCATAGTAAAATTCTGCAAGTACAACCAATATGATCAAGACTTATCTAGGTATGGTGATATATCTTTGTATAACATAAATCACTATATAAAAATATTAAGAATAAGAATATTAGTGACAATATATGCCCCCTTCAACTCATTGCATCCTTTGGATACAAGGAATTGGAGTAGAGAAAATATGATACACAATAAAAGAAATAAAGAAATCAAATCAGGTATAAGCATGTGAGCATACATAGCCGAAAAGAAAATGGAGAAGTTTGTAACGATATTATCATCACAAGCATTGTGCAAAAAGTGGATAATGGTATTAAATAATAATTATGTAAGCACATAAAGTATGTGAGCATGTAAGCACACAAAATGGCGATCATTATGAAAGTAAACCAAGTTCAGTGAAAATGCTTCTTACACTAATTTAATACATGAATAGAAAATATGGTAAAAAAATGTAAAATAAATAAATAATACAACAAATTTATTCACCTTACCATAATAATGTACCCTAGGAAAACTATTTCAACAAAAAAACCAACCTCCAAACTCTAAACCAATGAATTAATCAACAACAATATTGGTCACAATATAATCCAAGCAAGGAGCCTTCATGGGAAACAACACCAAAACTCGGATTTGGAATAAATGAACATCATAACGATACCTACAAAATACACAATACAAACTCCATAAAGCCCAATAAATAGAGAAACCAATATATGAAACCATCAAAGAGGAATCACAAATCCATTATTTGATACCACCCAAAAGTGGTGACCAAATCCCAAGTAGTGTCTTCATGCTAAATATAATATATCCCTTACACTTTTCATAATAATTTATTTTAGCACATGTCACAGTTCCTTCCAACTTGAAGTTTCTAATTTTTCTTATTCAAACCCTTCAAAAATTATCTATGATAGTCATAATGACATGTAATAGGTTAGTGAATATTCTTGGTCAACAGGTAACAACCTCTTACAACTCCCTTATGTGTCATAGATGCTCTTATGGTTTTTATGTGGGGGCCTAACTTTTGATTTGGGAAGTCTACTAAGCTCACTTTCTAAAATTAAAGATCAAAAAGAGCTCTAGATCACCATAATTTCTTTAGTTGGTTGAATCTCATTTTGATAATTTTTGGAGCCAAAGATTATTGAGCTATAACCTATAAATTATATTTTAGTATTCTCAACATTAAGATGTAAGGTTGAGACACTTTTCCTAACATGCCAAGACATGTTGTAATAACTACCGTCAATTTATTTTTTTAAATGTTAGCTTCAACTGCAAATCAGATGCATAATGATTTCCTTTTCCACTTTTTGTTCACCCAAATCGTGGAGAGGGAAAGGTGAGAGAATATGGTGTATAGGATTACAATTAAACCAATTCAATAACTAAAAGTAAGGCACTAGGTGGCAAGCCAACCAAGACCACTTATCCAATGGAGTGCATAAATAGTACTAAATAAGTAGACATCCTCTTTCCAATGAGAATCACAAGGGCACATCCACTTATTCAATGGGAAAGCTTATACAATATTGAAATAAAAATTCAAGCTTCTTCCACTTATCCAATGATAAGAAAGTACCAAACAAGAATAACAACTCTTCCACTTTTCAATGGTGAGTGATTACAATAAACCACTTATTCAATGGGGTATGTATCAGCAATAAAAAAATTCATGCACTAACGGTACTACCATCCAACATTACAATGTAAAAGCAAGAAAAGGATGGATTTTGATGGTATGACCATCCAAAGCATTACAATGATAGTCCATATGCATTGTGAACATCAAATAAGAGGGTTAATTATTGTTATAAAGTGTTGATACAAAATAAATTGTTGTAACTCCCTAAAATAGTGCCAAATAATATAAAAATCCCACCCAACTTGAATAACACAACTAATATACCTTGAACGATGATGAAATATGTTGGTGCAAGTCTATTTTCACTTATTTCCTGCTATTCAAATGAAAGAACAGACTAAAATCATTGTTGATAAGGCTCTAAAATCTCAGTGTAAATTCATTCAAACATACCCACAAGCTAAATATTGGAAACTCCTTTCAAACTCCACCCAAATATTGAAAACAAGGTGAAGATAAGAAATAATATTAACTTTATGCAAGTGATTGCAAACTAAAAATTAGGTTACCAGATCAGATTTATATATGTGACTGCACATTCAATATTAATTAAAAAATTAGAAAACCATAAGAGACACCAAATTTACATGGAGAAACACTTTCGAGGAAAAACTCCATACAAGAAGAGAGGGCAAGTATAATAGTAATCTTCATTGAAGAGATACACAACAATACACTTCACTTATATTCTCTTATTAATTTGGTAGCACCCTATTACCTACAAGAACTCAACATAAAACTACCATCCCATGGCTCAATTTATAGAAACTTTTGGGAGGGAAAACCATAAATGTTAATCCAAAACAAGAGGTAAATACCACTTGCAAATTCCCACCCCTACCTCTTGGACAACCAATAGACATAATAAAATATTTAATTCCCTTCACATGACTTCTCTCATGGGTGCCTAACCCATAGCCAATCAAGATTGTAACTTCTCAGTGCTCTTTGACTCCCTAATGGAACATGGATAGACACCAAACTCCTCCCCCACTTGGGCACCCAAGGGATGACCTTCACCTTCCATAATTGGATGCCTATGAAGGATATTTTTCCCATTATTTCATGTAGCTTCCACCAAAATTAAATCACCTCTTTAAAATATAATTACAATATGTCAATATTTAATGATTTTCTCTCATGTCTCCTAGAACACATTACAAAAAATGTGGAGACATATGAATGGCATAGGAATAAAAGGCTAATGTCACCTTTTCCTAACTCCAACACACCTCAAAATACACTGTTAAACAAGGATTACCATTGCAAAAAAATTTGTAAGTATACTGCAGGTCTAAAACTATTAAAGAAACACTCCCAAAACCCCACAAATTCAAGACCAACACATCCATTCAACAACACAGAAACTAAATAATTAATCCAAAGCACCTAAATTCCACTAAAAAACACCCTTGAACATAATGAACAACTTACAGCTCGATGGAATTTAACTTATTGCAAGTCTGAATTGAAGGATTTAATGACTGTTACATAGGGTTAAAAGGCATGTTTCACATCTAAACTCCTTACATGAACATTTCTCCACTCCAAATAATTTTATAACATTCAAATGGAGATAAGATGACCTCAAAGAGGAAGGAATAAGCACCAAAAACTTAACACCTTTCTCTAGGATTCTCACTCCTAGCCCAAGTGGTATGGCCTATTATTATGGTGTACAATTGGCTTTTTATCACTTTCTTAGCACTCTTCAACCTCGCAAGTAATAAGAACAAAAAAAATTAAGATTAATCAACATAATGTATATTATTTATTCCACCTTAATACTTATAATAAAGATGGTATGGCTAGGAAATGAAAAGGTATGGCCCCAATAGGAAAGAATTTCTCGAATCTCCCACCAGTCACATCCAAAATATCTGCAACTAGAAGTCATTGAATACCACCATGATTAAAACCAAAATTGAAAAATCTATTTGAGCATAATGGTGATCTCTATAATGAAATCACTATAGTCTAGCTAGGGATTATCTTTCAAACCCGAAACTGGAAACCTTGAGAGTGTTTTCATCCTCAAAATATTATGGAATAACTCAAGTTCATTCCAACAACATATATCATTCACAAAACTATCTCCAAAATTAGCCCCAACACCATCTTATATAAATTTTTTGGAGTGAATTATACAATTTAAAAATATAATAATTCACTTTTTTCCCTGATAAAGACATTTTTGAAATAGTAATAAAATTTCATATGCAAATGCCCCCTTATCTAGGCATCAAAATTTTATAATGCTTAATTGCCTTTCCAATGAACTATTACACTAAGTTGTCCTATTAATATTTCCCAACATTAGACAACTTAAATGAATGAATTAAACAATAACTCAATAAATTAGCCAAGTTGCAGAAAAGTATTGAAACCATATCAAAATCAAACTTTGATCATATTGAGATGATGTTGAAAATGTAGGATGATGAGCGAAGCCAATAAGGTGACTTACTAAAAATTGTAGGAGTTGAATGTGAACTCCCAACACCCCAGGATCAACTACCAAACCAAAATATCTTTTATGCAAGAGATAAATGGAAATAATATCTTGCTATGATTAAGGATGCAATATTGATTGTTTGAATATGAAATGTATATAAGATGCCTTGCTTATAAAGGTAAGGTTGTGAGATAGGATTAGACAAGATCATGACACGTGTTTTAATCTTGTACAATGAGACAATCAACAATCATTAAATAACCTAGGACGCGAGTATTAAATACCATGATAGGATAAGATAAGATCACATGACACCTAAGACATCTAGAAAGATTCCCTAGGACCTAATTAAACTTAATGTGTGAAGAGGGCCTACTATTGAACTTGTTAGGTAAAACATCTAATTCACACCAACACCTCCCCTTAAGTGAAACTTAGGGAGTAGTATATTATTATGAAAATAATGCATAATATGAAGATAATTATGGGTCCTAATAGGAAGGAAAGAAAAGAGACTATATAGCCCCCCATGATGACATAATTTGGTATAAAGAAACACTAGAAGCACACTATGAAGTAAAATCTAGAACCTTAATCCAACCAATAAAGGACGAGATGAGATTGATGCCGAAATCACAAGAAATATTTGGAGCAACACTAGAATAATAATAAAGAAAAAGAAAGCCCAAACGGGTAGTAGAGTTGGCTTGGGCAGTGGGTTTTCTCCCCATTGGTCTCGGGTTCGACTCCGCTCCCAGGTTTAAGAGGTGGGACTTCTTGCAGGTAGGGGATCTCACCCATAGGGGACTTGTCTCACCCTAGCTCACCTTAGATACCCAAGGTATGGGCCACTGGGTTGAGTCTCGAGGACACCCCTGTAGTACCAAAAAAACTAAAATAAAGAAAAAGAAACAAAGATTGAGTATTATAATGCCAAGGAACACTAGAAAACCCTTGATATGGAGCAACCATCAAATCTGATTGAAGTAACAATATATAGATACAAGATCTAGAACTGAAATGAAATGTAAGGAACAAAACAACACCTTCCCAAGTGTAGTGATTATCCAAAATGTGAATATGCATAAACTTGAATAAAAGATACCTAGGATTGAATATGGAAAAAGTACAAGGATAATATGACAGAGTTTCTCAATACATTTGTAATATCTCAAAAATTGTGAAAATTAGAGATTGTGGTAAGAATTTATGAGCTTGGGAGCCAAAAATGAAGATCTAACTTCAAACTAAAAATACTGGGATCAAATAGAAAATTTTGGAAAAATAACCTTGTCCACCCGAGCCAGCTTTCTGATATCTCATTTTCAAATATTTGATTTCGTGACAAAATGTTATGTCCATTTGAAAAAAATTACCCAATTTCCCTAAGACCTAAGCAAACTTAACATGTGAATAGGACCTACTAGTGAACTAGTTAGGTAAAACACCTAATTCACACCAACAAAAATAGACGGCTTCTCTAATAATTTTGGAGAAGCAACCAAAAGTCAAATTTCACTTTTGAAAGTGGCATAAAGATCCACATTGCCTACTGAGCTCATCTCCAAGAACCAAAGTCATTCCTAACCAACCTTGAGCACTCCAAGAAGTTTTGAGTTCTCACTAATAATCTTACGAGAAAACTTGGAAACTAAGTTAAATACTCACAAATTGATTTTGCTCAAAATCGAGACATTACACATGTGTTGAAGGTTACTACCAATATAGGCAAATCATATAAGAAAGATGGCCCTAAATGCTAAGGGTCATGTGAGCACATCAATTATGTAAGTGAATCAAGTGTAATCCCAATAGATATGTGATCAAATAAAAATATAAGCATGTGAACAAATGAATGAGAAATAATATGAAAGTGCATGTAGAAGTGTTTTTCCCTAATGTGAGCAATATAATAAGACAAAGATGGCCTTAAAGGAAAGATAAATACCATATAAGCATATTGAAAATATAATTAAATGAAGAATATCAAGTATGTAAGGAATTAAATAGATAAACATATGAGCACAAATAGGTAGGATATAAACATGTAAGAATGTATATGGGCAAGATGATAAGATGAAAATCAAAAGAGGATCAATATAATGTATTAAATAATGGCATGACAAGGGTCTCAATTGTGTGATCATAAAGAGAGAATAATTTAATCACTAGCATGATAATATGATAAGCATAGAGTTGTAAGTGGTTATACATGACGAGAAGAAGAAGAAAATGTAGATCTTGATAGACATAAGCATAAAATGCATAATAGTCATGGAATATAGAAAACATCACATCTATGTAGTAAAAATCATGAAAATATATGTAAGAAAGAAACAAGTGAGCAACCAAAAGTGGTAAATGTAGAACATGAGAAAAAAAAGGAGTTAAATAAACCATAGACGCTAAGAAAATATAAAAAACCAAGATATGACACATAAGGAATCACAAGTGTTAAACATGAAGATAACATGAGGAAGGTATGCCAGGAAACTAGTATCTTAGATAGGTGTGGTAATCAAATTAATGCAAGAATTAAATTTAAATAATTTACAAATAACTTGTAGAAGAAAGACAAATAACACAAGTAATATTGTACACATGATTTATTGTGAAGAAAATGATAAAGATAAAAACAAACCACAAACATCATTCTTTTGAAAAAACTTACATTGTTTATCAAATATAGACATACAAGAAACCCATCTTACAATATTTGTCCTTTTTTCTCTTTCAACAATCACCTCTCAACATACAAGACCCTCTTCTCCACAACTATCGTTCATAACTATTTCACAATAATAATATTTCACCTTTCTATCTTTTCCACAATAGGGATTCCCTAAAATATAGGGAAATGGGTGGATTACGATTAGATCCACTTAGAAGATTATATCACAACCTTCCATAAAAAATATATTGTTAATCAATTAATTAACACAAAGACAATTCTTTAATAATTAATTAATATGCCTAATCATATTGAATATATATCATAAGGCTAAATCTTATAATTAGAGCCAAGTTATAAATGTTATTTAGGACCACTAATGTTAAATGTGAACCATTAACAAACATTACACTCTAACTTTCCCCCTTGAAGTTTAAAAGGGGTATATTAATTTATTTTAAAAATAAAAAATGGATATCCCTAACAATGTAATACTTCTTTGACTAGCATGTAAAGGGATATAATACATTATAAGATGATGATCATGCACACCAAACTATGAGATTACCCTCTTTTCATGATTATCACCCAATTTTTCTTTGAATGATGCAAAATATGCCTAAAATTATTGTTTAGAGACTTTTATAAAACATCCACATAAAATATAATACCCCCAAGTTCTTGTTAGAATAATCATATACAATGATTTTATGTATTGCTTTATAATGGAAGAAGACGCATAAAAGAAGAGATACACTGAGTTGGCTATTAGATGGTGACATTTTCATGCACACCCCCCTCAATAGTGACTCCATAAGGCCTAGCATTATTTATAATCTATAAAAAAATTACACTATAGAGAGGTTTTATAAGAATATTTTCCACTTGGTCATAATTCTAGTAGGAATCCAAAGATATCTTGTTAGTGAAACCCTTTTCTCTAATGGAATGCATAAAAACTTCAATATCCTTTGTTCTTTGGTGGTAAACGATATTTTAGTAAGAGAAATGCAACTTTGGTTATCACATAACAAGGTGCTATTCACAATAACACCCTACATGGTTCTTTTATTAATCCTCTACACCACATTATTTTTTGTTGGTTTTGTTGTATTTCTATATTCAAACTTGATAGATGAGAGATCCAAATTTATTTGTTTCATGCTATGCCAAGTTATAGCTCACCTAAGCCAAACTTAAAGATGGCCACAAGTAGATTTTATATCCACATAATCTCCACCATAGTCAACATCACAATAACAAAATAATTTAGCATTTTTGGTGCAAGAATAATAAAGATCAAAATTAAAGGCACCTTTGTTATACCTTAAAATTATTATTTTTTATTTTACAATCATCAATATATAAATCTTGCATAAATCTAGAAAAAATACTTACAAAATTGATAATATATGGTCTAGTAATAGTAAGGTAGATCAAACTTTGTTAGGATTAATGTGATATTAACCTTGTAAATGTTAGATCAAGAGCATGAAACAAATTTACACAAGTGAAACAAATAACACAATAGTATGTCTATCAATATAAAATGAAGAGTGTATAATACAATGATCAAGCCTTGAATATATAAGCAAGAATGATGAGGTGACAAGATATGAGTGAAACTCTAACTACCCCTCCAAAGATGGAACACTTGTGAGCTCACTTGACAAGTGTGTGAGCAAGTGTCAATAGGTGTCTCAAGTAATTACCTCACCTAGTTAGCTAATCACCTTTCTTAGATTGACCTATTCACACCTAGCTTAAGTTTACTTAGCTTTCTTTTGCTTTTATCACAGTTCATATGGTTGAGACACATGTCCTCATGACTTGAGACACCTATTGACACATGCTCACACACTTGTCAAGTGAGCTCACAAGTGTTCCATCTTTGGAGGGGTAGTCAGAGTTTCAATCCTACCTTCTCACCTCCTCATCTTTACATATATATGCAATGCTTGATCATTGTATTATACACTTCATTTTACATTGATAGACATACTATTGCACTCATTTTTTTGACTTGTGGAAGTTTGTTTCATGCTCTTGATCTTGGAATTCTCCAACATAGTATCAAAGCCATGAGAGCATGTTCCTTCCTGTATCAAGGTGACTCCCACACATAGCTCTACCAATGGAGCATCATAGAGCCAAACAAACACCACCATTGCATACAAAAGGCTTAAGAAATGAAAAATACCTTTCATTTCATAAATTTTAGTATTTTCAATTTTTGACCATTGCACAAAAGATAAAAGATTTAAAAAAATAGCAAAGGGCCAATCTTCTCTCTATAAATCTGCTATTTTGAGTATATATTTCTATTCTATAGATATTTTGGCCATTTCAGCCTATTGTTTAGAGTATTTGGCTATTTTGGCCTACTTGTAAACACTTTTGGCCATTTGGCCTATTTGGCTTGAGTTTAAGGTTAATCCACCTAGTTTTACTCTTTTGTGCCTTCATAAATTGTTGTTAAGCTTCTTTTTCATTGACTTGACCTATTCTCTTCTTCATCATTGCAGTAATTTCACATGCCACTATCTCAACAAAAACATAGCCATTCTTGTGGATCATTTCTCGTTTCTAATGCACTCTTTGTTGTATGACTTCTAGAAGCAACCCTCTCACACAAAATCCTACTACTTTTTTTTGTGATATCCCCTTTCAATAACCCCTACAAATATCCCCACACACCTTTTGTGGCCTCTAATACAAAGGCATTTATTTTTGTTCCAAGCACAAATTATTCATCTGTAGGCCACACCATACTTTGAGAAATTCAACTCAAGCGATCAAATCCAATTTGCAAGTTCTTTGCAATCTTATGCCCTCCCACATGACCTTCTCATAGGTCATGCTACTTACATTGCACATTAAGAAACCTTTTGGATTGATCTTTATAATGTATCCGAGAAGTCATTGAAGAAGGATAATTCAGTTCATGTTGGGTGACTTCACCAACTAGGGTGAGAGATTCAACTCTTTGTTAAGTTGGAGAAATCCTTGAGCCACATCTATCTTTCTCCAATCTTGTAATCCACGACCCATCTATGAAGGCACCCACCATTGGTAGCAAACCATTCACAAGGCGTCTCCAAGTCTCCACCAACATGGTGTGAGGATTTGTCTATTAGTGAAGGCAATGGGAATTTGATGTTACTTTGTTTCTACCATGGCCTCACACCACCCTTAATAGGCCCCCTTGACCTACAATCTCACAAAAAAGTCTTCAAAATTGAGGCTCATCCATGACTTCAAGGATCTCAACAAAACCTCCGTATTGGTTTCAAGAGTCTCACACAACCTTGAATCATTATCACCATGTCTTATGTTCCAAATAAATCCAAACGACTCGGCCTACTCATTAGCTTTGTGCCAAAGATGTGGAAAAAGGCATAAAATATGACTCTTTGCTCATAGAAAATATTTAAAAGTGGTGTCAATTCCTCACACCTCTAGAAGACTCGGTCCCTCTCTTTCCATGTGCCTAGGCTTATCTATAGCTCTTGGAGTCTCATCCACTCAACTAGCCAAAGTTCCCCAATTTTTCAAAGGACTTATAAATTTGTTTACTTGTATTTATTAACTTATTTGGTTAACCATAACATTTTATGCTCATTGTTATTGATAGCATTTATTGTAACAATTAACTTTATATTTCAAAAATAAATAACCAAGTAATCATTAGTGTTAGTAAGGGGGGATTTTTTTGTTTTGCCATAACTTGCAAACTAGAGATCCATTTTTTTATTATAAATAGTCAATAGGAAGTTGGTTTTGTCATTGATGTTTTAATGTCAAGAAATTTTGGAAATTGTGTTGTTTAATTGCAATTTTTAGCCTTCGAAGTCAACATTACAAGTAAATGTTGATAGGGCATAACTTTCATCCCGATTATTGAAATTTCATAAATTTTTTTATTTCTATCAAAATTTCTCAAGGAATTTGAATTTACTTGTAATTTTAAGTTTTGGATTGCCCATTTGTAAAATCACCATGAGTTATAAATGGAAGATTTTGGCATCCAATCTTCATAACGTAAAATTTTATTGCACATTGTTCTGAGGGGCTACAAACAACACTAATCATTTTGGGGGGTCAATCTTGCATTTCACATTGATTTTTTGCTTATAATTAGGCCATGTATAGAAAATGCAAAAATACATGCAAATATTATTGGATAAATCAATGTGGATGAATTTTGTCCTTATGTCTCCCATCAAATTATTGGCTTACTATTGGAGCTTGCAAAAAATAATCTCACTAAGGAATCTTGTGAGAAATCATCATTTGGGGATGAACAATGTACTTGCATGGCTTGCATTGATATCTCATCTACCACATCACCTTTTGCTACATTTGAATCTATTTTTTACTCATTCATGAGTTTGCATGGTTATTTGCATCAAGACATTGTTATCATCTTTCTAGATCGATTTATATCTACCATAAATCACATCTTTGTTTGTATAATCCCACCTTATAGATTTGGATGACACTATTGAGGACATTTGTCTTCTGTTTGATGTTAGCTTTAATGAAGTTGTATCATCATTGACATATTTATATATTTCTCTTGCCTCATCTATATTAGCTTCTATCATGGTAGATTGTGTAGAAATTTGTGAGTTGACCTATCTGACTCAATTATCATCATCAATAATAGTATCAAATTCACATCGGTCGAGATATCACCATACATCCATGGTCTCTATTTCAAATTATTCTAAGGTACTTAAACCATGATCTTATCAGCATCCATCACACCTCAACATTGGCTTGGCGATCTTTGAACATCATTGGCATCATTTTAGTCTTTGTATCATGTGCATAATTAAGAGACGTTCATCTTACTTCTTGCACATTCCTATTCAAAATCATAAATCATATTGCACACATTTGTGGTTTTATTTTTTCCTAAGGGAAAAAATGTTGTTCAACAATTGTGGATCATCTTCAACATCCAATGTCAAGCATCTACCAACACTACAAGCATAATTTTGAGGGGAGGTTTCATGGTTTCTCTTCTACTATCAGTTTTGGGAGGAAGCATTTCCTCACATGGATTTCATTACTTCACATTTTTTGGGGGGTCACATGACCTCTTTTTTTATCTCCTATGGGGGAACATCCATTGTACTTTGTGATAGAAGTAATCCTAGGGGGTCATTGTGAGTCCTTCTTTTATCTTCTTCACTTGTACATTTCATTTTATTTCATTATATCATTTCTCTTTTAGAGAGGGTTTTTATTTCCACTAGGTTTTTCTCCTTTACTCCACTTTGTGAGATAGTTGTACATGTGTGCCTAAAATGGCCTCGTATCTGAGACTCATTAGTAGTGCATATATTACTCCCTAAGTTGCACGTAAGGGGGGGTGTTAATGTAAATAGATTCATTATCACACATAGTTAGCTAATCACCTTCCTACGATTGACCTATTCACACCTAGCTTAAGTTTACTTAGGTTTATTTTGTTTTTGTCTCAATTTATATGGTTAATACATGTGTCCTCATGACTTCATACACCTATTGACACTTTATCATACACATGTAAAGTGAGCTCACAAGTGTTCTATCTTTAGAGGGATAGTTAGAGTTTCACTCCTACCTTCTCACCTCCTCATCCTTGTCCATATATGCAAGGATTGATCATTGTATTATACACTTCATTTTATATTGATAGACATACTATTATGCTTATTTTGTTCACTTGTGGAAGTTTGTTTCATGCTTTTGATCTCAAAATTCTTCGACAATAAATTATATGTATATAATTACTCCTAATATTTTTTGTAAATTATTTATAAGGAATGAGGGATTCATCATCAGTTGTAGTTATTTTTACCATTATACCATCAAGATTTTATTGGTATGGTAATTAATTTTACTAGGGGTCAGTAATTAATTATTTACTGGTAGAAAGTTACTATTCACCAAAGAAGCACCTCAAAGGTTAATCTAGTTTTGGGTGCCCAAATTCCCATATTTACTAGTAGGAAGTTACTATTCACCAAAGAAAAATCTTGGAGTTTAACGTAGTTTTGGGTGCCCAAATTCCCATGAGATAGTTTGGAAACTTATAATCAATTTTGGAATGACTAATATAAGCTATAAGATGGGAAATTTGTACTAGCATAGATCTAGTGACAACCACAACACCATCTAAGCTAAAAATCTAGTCTAAACAAGAGAAAACAATTAAAATAAAGGAGAAAAATCAAAGTAAACAAACAATGTACTCTCCGTATTGAAGTTGAATCACTTCTCTTGTCTCTCCTCAAGCTATCTTTGCAAGTTTTCCCTTAGATCGTGAAGTGTGTATGCAAATACCTGCAAAAAATAAACATGAAAGTCGAAGATAAGTGGTTGTTAAATCAAAAATGGAGGAGGAATGCTTCTTTTATAGAAAACCATTTGAATGGACTGTCAAGATCGAGCTTCTAGAAAGATTCCAAGATCGACTTGTTGGCAACACAAGGGTAGACAACTGAGAGGGGGGGTGAATCAGTTGTCACAGAATTTCAAACTTATTTCAACTTATTAACCTTATTCTCAGATCTGATCAATAACCATGAAAGCATAAATCAACAACACATCAGAAACACACATAACACCAAGATTTTTAGGTGGAAACCCTGTTAGGGGAAAAAACATGGTGGAGGTCGGTCCACAAGATTATACCCTATTAAAAGTATAAAGAAATATGAATGGGGAATGCAAATGCATTAAAACGCACTACCTAGAGCTCACTACACAATTACAAAAGGAAGACACACTATCTTACAAAAGATTTGGATCACAACCACAAGATTTCAACTGAGAAAATAACATCTGCTAATGCTTGATTACAGTTCTGATTAAGGACATGAACACTTCTTCACTCTTCTTCACACTTTGATCTGCCTTCAAAAGATTTAGAACATTATTTGTGCACACCATGCATTCAAATGGTATAAACAATCGATTATATATATTCACAACAAGAAATTACATCGCTACATGTTGGCCTTTATGAAATAATAAAATGAATACAAACTGTCGGCCCAAAACATTAAAGATTATTAATGTGAATCAGCCAAGGTCAGCCACAACATAGTGAAGACCCAAAATAAAATTCTCAAACATGAACCACCTTCAAAAATTAATCCTCGAAGATCCACAACATGCTACAATACCCTATCAGCCAAGAACATGAAAAACATGAACACGCAAGAGAAAATGTCGAATCACGAGCACAATGATCAATGCAGATGTGCAACACAAATAAAGCATGATCTAGAAACATCCACAAACAACATGAATCACTAGAGAAATATCTACAACAACTGAACTTGCTAAAATCAAATCATCTTCATTCAGGAACATCAACTGAAGCAACAAAAAAACTGTCAAAATACAAATCTTCATAACTCGATCAAATCTTCACGCAAATCTCTAAAAATTAACGTGGATAAACTATATATACTCGATAAGAAACCCTTTAATCCACAACCTCTGATCATCAACGTATTGAACTCACCAACAAACTAAAGTTCACTTCACCACTGACAACCTGCAACTTATTTTATTACAATTTTCTCAATATCCTCGACATATAAAACCTCTAAGACATTAATGCCAATAGTGTTGACATCAATAACAACCACATATCAACAACACAACCACAACATCCAACAATCTCCCCCTTTGGCATTGATGGCAACACATGATGTGAAAAACACCATCAGTGCAACTATCTTCAACACTTACTCCCCCTTAGGTTCTAACTCTTTTCTCCTCAACAACTCTTCTCCCACATGACTCTTCTTCCTCAGAAAATTCACAGTTTTTCACATGACTCTTCTCCCCCTTTGCATCAATGAAAAAAATCTCTTTTCTCCACACAAGCTCTAAACCACATATCTAAACATCTGACTACTCCCCTTGAGTAACAACCATCACAACATCAATCTGGATCAAAAAATGACCATGAAATGCATGGATTGATGCAAGTCAACGAATCTTAGTTCTAATTAGGAGGGGTAATCACCCCTAGCTTCACTCTAAGATAGTCAAAAGTATCCTTAGGCAACAAATTTGTAAATATGTCTGCAATATGTTCCTTAGTAGGCACATACTCCAATCTGACTTCCTTTTCACTCACCTTCTCTCTCAAAAAGTGAACCTAATAGATATATGCTTGGTCTTTGAATGCAACACCAGATTCTTAGAAATGTTAATTGCACTTGAGTTATCAAATAATATAGCAATGGGTTCATCATACACAACTCTGATATCTTTCAATCATCCACAATACTTGAGTACAATTGTTAGCAACAACAATGTATTATGCCTCTGCAATAGATAAAGAAATGACATTCTGCTTCTTACTTAACCATGAAATCAACTTCTTACCCAAGAAAAATGCACCACCACTAGTACTCTTTCTGTCATCCACATCACCTACCCAATCAACATCAATAAAAGCACTCAAAGTAAGATGATCATTTTTAGGACACCATAGCCCAAAATCAACTGTCCCCTTCAAGTATCTGGAAATCCTTTTCACAACAGTTACATGAGATTCCTTAGGATCAACTTGAAATCTTGCAACAATGCATACAACATTCATGATATCTGGTCTATTTTGAGTCAAATAAAGCAATCCACCAATCATTGATCTGTATCTAGTTTGATTTGCTTTCAGAGAATCATCATCTTGTGTCAACTTGCATCCGGTCACCATAGGTGTACCAACTGGCTTTGAATCTTCCATACCAAACCTTTTTAGCAATTCTTTCACATACTTGGACTGAGATATAAAGATTCCTTTATCTAACTGAGTAATTTGCAACTCCAAAAATAATTTCATCTCACCAATCATAGACATCTCAAACTCATTCTACATCTCATCAACAATCTTCATGCACAAACTATCATCAACAAAGAATTCAACAATCAGATCTTTATCATGATCAATCTTGAAATACAAATTACTATCAACAGTACCTTTATTGAATCCAAGCTTCAACAAATACTTGTCCAATCTGGCATACCATGCTCTTGGGGCTTGCTTAAGTCCATACAATTTTTTCTTCAACCGACAAACCATATCTCTCTGATTAGTCAATTGAAATCCATCAGGTTGCTCAACATACACGTCTTCTTCCAATTTTCCATTTAGAAATGCTGACTTGATATCCAACTGATAAACCTTGTAGTTTTTGTAAGCAACATAAGCAAGAAAGAGTCTCATAGCTTCAATCCTAGCAACAGGGGAAAAAGTTTCTTCAAAGTCAATTCCTTCCATTTGGGAATATCTTTTACACACCAATCTTGCTTTGTTTCTAACAACTTCACCTTGCTCATTCAACTTGTTTCTAAAGACTCATTTAGTTCCAATTGCATTTTTGTCCTTAGGCCTAGGAACAAGAATCAATGTATTATTCTTCTTAATTTTTTGTAGCTCTTCTTTCATTTCTTCCACCCAATGTTCATCTTTGCATGCTTCATTCACATTATTAGGCTCAGTCTTTGAAATCAAACAATATTCTTCTACAATCTTTCTCCCAGTCTAAACACCTTTGTTCTTATCACCTATAATTTGATCTTCTGAATGATTTAGTCTTACATACCTTGGAGTCTTAGGATGTTCTTGAACTTCTGGTTCTTGTGATTACTCTTCTACACTTTCACTAGTTCCTTCCTCTTGATTTTCTTGATTCACCAAAATAATTTGAACTTGATTTTGAGTCTGAACATTCTTTCCTGTAGCTGAACTATTATTCTGATCATCTGAATCATATCCACAGGTTCTGGATGGTCTAGCTATGTCTTCATCAACCTTGACATTTTCACTTTCAACTACTTTCATCAATCTCTTGTTGTAGCACCGATAGGCCTTGCTCTTAGTAGAATAACCAAGAAATATTCCTTCATCACTCCTAGCATCAAAATTTCCTATCTCTTCATCTCTTATGATATAGCATTTACTCCCAAAGATTTTGAAATATCTAACAATAGGCTTATGACCATTCCATAGCTCAAAAGGGTCTTACTAGTATCACCTTTGACTTGTACCCGGTTGAGGATGTAAACAACAGTACTCACAACTTCTCTCCAATAGATATGAGGAAAATTTCCTTCCAGCATCATAGTCCTAGCAACATCTTGAACTGTCCTATTCTTCCTTTCCACAACTCCATTTTGCTGAGGGGTTCGCGGGGCAGATAATTGTCTCCTTATCCCATGCACTTCACAAAAGGAATTAAACTCACGAGAAGTGAATTCACCACCTCTATATGATCTCAGACATTTAATCTTCAGACCTGTCTTTGTCTCAACCATAGCCTTAAAAGTCTTGAATTTCTCCAAAGCTTCATATTTATCCCTTAAGAAAGTAACCCACATCAATCTAGATTAATCATCAATAAGTAACATGAAGTAACTGTCTCCTTGTAAGCTTTTGATTCTAGAAGGACCACACAAATTAGTATGAACAAGCTCCAACACTTCTTTTGAACAATGTTGTTTGCTCCAAAATGAAATTCTAGTTTGCTTCCCTAACTGTCGTTCCTTGCATATAGTATTAGTAGGCTTTACCAACTTAGGAAGATATCTCACTACCTGAGAAGAACTTATCTTGATAATATTATCAAAGTTTACATGACACATTCTCCTATGCCACAACCAACTTTCATCAACTCGAGCAATCAGACAACTTTTACAAGCAACATTCAGGTGAAAGATGTTACCTTTGTTTTTGTACCTGAAGCAATCACATTTCCAAAACTCCCCAATATTCTACACTTACCATTCATGAATTGAAGATTGTATCCCTTGTTAACCATTTGTATGACACTTAAGAGATTATGTTTCAAATCTTCCACATAAAGAACATCATTAGTATTATTCTTACCATCAAGAGAAATGGATCCTCTGCCACAGATTACACCTGCTCTGTCATCACCAAATCTTACAACACCACCATCATACTTTTCCAAGCTCACGAATTTACTTTTATCACTTGTCATGTGATGAGAGAATCCATTTTCAATCACCCATTCATCTTCACTTGCATTCCCTTTATCAGATTCATCATTTGTCACACCTTCATCAGCAACATAATAGCACTTTCTTTGAAATATAGGCTTGTTATGTCTTGGCTTAGGGACTCTCTCCAGACACCTTGATGCAAAATGACCTATCTTATTGCAAGAAAAACATTTAATAGGAAATTGTCCTTTATACTTACCTTCTCCCCTGACTTCTCTCTTGACAATAAGTGCTTCAATCTCCTCTAGTTTTCTCTCCTCTTCTTCAATCTCTCTCATTTCCTCCTCATACTTGAATACATTTCTAGAAGAACTTTCTCCCAGATCATATCTTTGTTTATCTCTTCCAGAAGTAGTGCCCTTAAATGCATATTCTATCTTAGGAAGAGCATCACCAAATTCACTCAACTCAAAAGTAGTAAGCTTACCAATCAACATGTCTCTGGTTACATTTGTTACAGTATGGAGCTCTTCAATAGCAGCATCTTTGACTTTGTATGCTGCAAGCACGAATCTAAGCACTTTAGCAACAATCTCTGATTCTTCCAACTATCCACCAACACATCTAATACCACACAAAAGTTCATTCACTCTTTGCACGAAAGTAGTAATGTTCTCATCATCATCCATTCTCAACATTTCATATTTCCCTTTCAAAATTTGTAACTTAGTAATTTTAACATTAGCATCACCTTCATACAAAGTTTCCAAATTTTTCCAGATCTCATAAGTAGTCTTTATATCCATAACATTTGTCATCTCAGAATCAGTCAAAGCGCTCAACAATGCTTCCTTATCCCTGATATTATACTCAGCATTCCTAATTTTAGCAGTAGTAGTAGGACCATTCTGAGGAATAACATACCTATTACTTGTAATGCTCCAGTAGGGTTCACCAATGCATCTTAGATGGCACTCCATTTGAGTCTTCCATAGAGAATAATTTGTTCCATCAAATCTCAGACTATCCTTCTTGTATGTCGCCATCTTGGATCACCTCAACTTGTTAAACTTCTTCCAAGGAACCTGCTCTGATACCCATTGTTGGAAACACAAGGGAAAACAACTGAGAGGGGGGGGGTGAATTAGTTGTCACAAAATTTCAAACTTATTTCAACTTATTAACCTTATTCTTAGATTTGATCAATAACCATGAAAGCATAAATCAACAACACATCAAAAACACACATAACACCAAGATTTTTACGTGGAAACCCTATTAGGGGAAAAACCACGGTGGAGGTCAGTTCACAAGATTATACATTGTTAAAAGTATAAAGAAAAATGAATGGAGAAGAACATGCATTTAGGTGCACTACCTAGAGCTCATTGCTCAATTACAAAAGGAAGACACACTGTCTTACAAAAGATTTGGATCACAACCACAAGATTTCAACTGAGAAAATAACATAAACTAATGGCTGATTACAGTTCCGGTTAAGCACATGAACACTTCTTCACACTCTGCTCTGCCTTCAAAAGATTTAGAACATTATTTGCGCACACCATGCATTCAAATGGTATAAATAATCGCTTATATATATCTGCAACAATAAATTACATTGCTACATGTTAGCCTTAATGAAATAATAAAATGAATACAAACTGTCGGCCCAAAACATTAAAGATTATTAATGCAAATTAATCAAGGTCGGCCACAACATAGTGAAGACCCAAAATAAAATTCTCAAACACGAACCACCTTCAAAAATTAATCCTCGAAGATCCACAACACACTACAACACCTTGTCGTCCAAGAACATGAAAAACATGAACACACAAGAGAAAATCTTGAATCATGAGCACAATGATCAATGTGGATGTGCAACACAAATAGAGCATGATCTAGAAACATCCACAAAAAACATGAATCACTAGAGAAACATCCACAACAATTGAACTTGCTAAAATCAAATCATCTTCATTTAGGAACATCAACTGAAGCAACAAAAAAACTGTCAAAATACAAATCTTCATAACTCGATCAAATCTTCACGCGGATCTCTGAAACTTAACGTGGATAAACTAGATATAGTCGAAAAGAAACCCTTTAATCCACAACCTCTGATCATCAACATACTGAACTCACCAACACAAAGGTGGCTATGGGGAAAATTCATGCTGCTAGGTGGGCTTCCCGCTCAACCATATCAAAGTTATACCTCTTGATAACTTTAACAAGGTGCCACAAGGAAAAATGTTGGTTCGTGCTCCATGAGACAAGAAAAGCTCGATATGCTTAGAACTCATGGACAAAAAGCAAGGTACCACATGCATGCAAGTTGCGTTATGCAAGGTGGAAAAAATGCGAAATGTAAAATGTAAAAGATGTTCAAAGGAGTCTTGTTAAGTTTATACAAGGTCAATCACTTAGGGAACATTGTGTCTAATGTCTCCAAGAGAGGACCAATCAAAGAATAGTATATTCACAACTTAGGGGATGCAGTGTGTCGCATCAGGCCACCAAGAGGAATGTAATATGCTAAGATAGATCACACTTATGAAGGACATCATACCCAATATCATTCACAAAGTGATGAACACATCATATGAAATGACAAGGCTACACTAGGAACCAAGAATGAAAATGAATTCATGGTAATGTATGCCCCCGAATTTAAAGGAATTGCTACACACTGTTTTGTGAGCAATTACTTTAAAGTAGCAATGGGAAGAAAATGAAAAACAAAACATGAGAGCCAACTTGGAAAGCCCTATGCCAAGTCATATGTTTCGATGCTAGGCTGCGTCATGTCAACGAAAAAGAAAAACAAAAGAAAGGGAGTTGCCCCCCAGAAAAGAGCACACCAAACACATAAGGGATCTATGGTTTTGGGGTCAATATGTTCGTTTTTGCAATGTTTTTATGAAAGAGCTTGGAATTGTCATCATTCCCCAAAGCACATAGAACTAGAAGAATGACACAAAGAGAGTGAAAACAAAAGAAAAAAGAAAGTATGTTTTGGGTCAACATGGAAGAGACATTGCAGTCTCAATGCTTTGCATCGTCCCCAAAAGGAAAACACAAGTGCAAAGAAAGAAAACGAAAAGGTGAAAGAAAATGAAAAAGCTTTTGGGTCAACATGAAGGAGACATTTCGATCTCAATGCTTCGCATCATCCCCAAAAGGAGAACACAAGAAAAAAACAAAAAGGAAAAGGGACCGATTGGGTCAACATGGAAGAGACATAAGGTGTCTCTATGCTTTGCGTCATCCCCAAAAGGAGAACACAAAACAAAAAGAGAAAAAGTGAAGGTGCACGACATATAGAAGAAGAGAGGTACAAATAGAAGAAGTGTACGACGAGAAAGAAAACATCAAACACACGTTACGGGGGAACATGATACGCACACGAAATAAAAATGAAAAGGAATAAGTAATGCAAATGTAAGTCAGCCATTAACTAAGTTATTGGTTTCTCAATCTTAAATGGTTAAGCAGAAAAGGAATAACATAGTTAAGAGACAAAGGAAAATGCATTACAAGGACAAGGCTAACAATTTCTTGTCCCCACACAGTGTAAAGACAAGAATGAGCTAAGGTGAGTGATGGAAAAGGATCATGTGATAGTGAGAATAGGGAATTCTACAACTATTGCATGACGAATGGCTTTGATTGTTTTAAGGTATGATGGGGAAACAATCAGTATCAGTGAAGTGATACTTATCCAGTATGTCTTTCAATGTCTGAAATTCTTTTGTTCGATGACCAAGAATGCAATGATATTTGCAAAATGGTATGTTAGAATCTTTAGGGTGAATAACCAACCTGTTCATAGGTGGTAAAAGTATGAGACCTTTGTTTAAAAGTAGTTGAAGTATCCTTTCAAATTCGGGTGGAGGATGTGTAGGAAACTTGAGTTTCTTCAATTTGTATGGTCGTTTTCGTTTGCTAGATTCTCCTTGTTCATGAATAGAAGGAGGAATGGGACCCATAGGGATCCTAACATCCTTGTTATTAGAAGGAGAGAATGGTTGTTCATGTGGAAGGAGAATGTTCAAGTCAGGAGGAGCATCAAAGATCACTGTACCATCATCTCGAAGTCTCCTAGGTTGAAAAGGATGTCTATCAGGATGAGAAGGATCTTGATATCCTAGTCCTGTTGTGTTTTCTTCTGTTGGGTTTTGTTCAAGAAGTTGATGAATGTCATGTTCATGTTTTGTGTCACAACCTTGTTTTCTTAGAATAGTGAAACCTTTTCCATATGTTTCTTCAAGGTTTATAGGAGTGTTTATGACTTTGTGATCGTAAGATGGTTGTGAGTGTGTTGGTTTAGAGGAACTAAGTCCACTTGAGGGAGGAAGCTTAGGTATTTCATTGATTTCAAGATCTAAATATGCAAAGTGATCAGGAGGTGCAATAGTAGGGAGATCTTGTGACTTCATGGAGGGATAAAATGTTGCATTGGCTTTGAGGTGATCAAGGCATTCATTATAGAACTTGTTCATGCTATCATTGTCTTCTCCAATGATGTCTACATCACGAGGAAAATCATGAGGAGTTGAAGGAGCATGAGACAACTCAATGTCATTAAGGTCACAACCAAAGGCACAATTGGACATGTCTACCAATGATTTTAATGAATTCCAAAACTTATTAAAAGAAAATGCCATGATGCAATAAATGATTAAAAACAAATATTCTAGAAATTAAAATAGAATGCAAGAACAGGAAACTGTAATGCAAGAAAATGCCAGAAAGATATTAGAAATACTATTTAAAAAGTGCAGAGGGACTAATTCACCCAGGGTGGTGAATGAGTGCCAGTATGAGATGTTTTTGTGTTTTTCAAATTTTTTGAAATGATTCTAATGCTTTTCAGAATGCCATTAAGGATGCAGAATGCAGATTTTCTATTTTTTTAATGATTGTAATGCAAAAAATGAAACCTAAATGAGTGTTTCACTAATTCAATATGAAAAGTCCTAGAATGCAAAAACAAAGAAATATCCTAATTGAATGTTAATAAAAATGTAATCTAGGATGCAATAGGTGAATGAAATAAAAAATGCAAAGTGTTCAAAATGCAGGTTCACCAAAATGAACCGTAGATTTTTGGCACCAAGTACTTCTCTAGCTCTTCTAGGGTTTTTCACCTAAAAGGAGAGAGCTTAGGCCAAAAATGCTAAGGGGTTCATTCAAATTATGTTATGTGAGATGTTTTCTAAGCTAAATGAAGTGAACTAAATGCAAGTAAGTGATTTAAATGACTGATTATGAATGCAAAACTAAGATTTAAGCTATGCTGGAAAACACACTATGATATGCAAACAATGAACTAAAAGATGAATAAAATGCAAAACAAAAAGAAATGTGATGAAACAGAGTGCACCTGGGAAAGATTTGAGGAATCTAGTATGTCCTGAATGTTGTCTAAAGTTACAAAAAATCAATAGCGGGACTCATTCACCTAGGGTGGCAAATTAGTCCTGCTACTGGTGAAAAACTGTCAGGAATAGGTTTCTGACTATCGGGATCCGAAATCTGACAAAATTAAGATTTTTAGTCTTAAGGTGGGAATCATTCACCACTGGTGGTGGATCAGTCCTCTCCCAAAATATGAGAAATCAGGAAACAACTCTGCAACACCAGATTTGGAAATGCCTACTTGTCGGGTTGCCAAAGTCAATTCTACAGGAAACAGATAGAAAACCTTCTCCAAGCTTGAAATAGAGTTGATTTGACTTCAAGCACCTAGTTGACTTGTTGACCAATCTTCAATCACCTAAAAGCTTGTAAAATCTGCATACAAAGGTCTGCAAACACACATGCAAGAGGGGAAAAATGGTTGAGGGTTAGCAAATAGGGGTTTGCCTTGGTCAAACCCCACTTTGGTAATCAAACTCTTAATAAAATAATGAAATGAAAGAGAATGATAAACTAACAACATGCAAATGCTATCAACTTACCAAACCCTTAATGATGCAAATCTGAAGTAATGTCAATTGATGCTCCAAAGTGCTTGAATAATGCTTGATAAGATGTTGCAAGATGCTTGAATGCTTGAGATGATGTGTGAATGAATGCTTGAATGAATACTTGAATGAATAGGGGTTAGAATGGATGTAAAAACACTTATTTATACAATCTTGTGCCTTAGTAACCCATTCATACCTCATCACAGGGCGACATCAAGTGTTTTTGAATAAAAATCTGAAAGGAAATTTAAAATATTTTGAATTTGGAGTCAAGGGGGACTCATTCGCCACCCATGGCGAATGGGTCCCACCGAGGACCTAAAAATGGGTGTCGAGAATTATCTTGTATTTAATGTTGTTTGTCGGGCTTACATTCAAAAATACACTTAATTAAAGCTTATAAGGGCATAAAAGGGTCAAATAAAGCATAAGAAAGGGATAAATAGTGAAGTTATGCCTAGAAAAGCATGAAATCTTGTTACACGACTTTACAACACTTCAAAATAGGACTTGTTTAGTGATGAAAAGGTGATTTTTAGGTAAATTGTAATGAATAGAGTTTAGAAGAGTGTAGAAATGCTTTACAATACTTCACAACACCTTCACAAGACGTCATTATTTGAATTTTAGTACCTAAATATGCATGTTCAAGCCATTGTTACATCATAAAATCAGAGCAAAATAGACCAAACATCATGAAGCAAGGCCTAAAGGACCATGAAAATGACAAGGGTCCATTTTTCTACGGTGTAGGTGTGTCACAATTTATTTTTTGAGTTGCACACGTGACCAAAAATGACGCAATCAAAATTTAGCTATGCAAGCGTGATGACTAGTGACGCATGTGCAAATAAGCGATGCAATTGCAGTTGCGAGACACTAAGAATTTATGTGACGTGTTTTTCAAGCACAGTGACACAATTGACTGATGAAAAAATTTCCCCAGTTTAGGATAGAATGACTTGTTCAACTTAGGTCTAATAGGTCAAATGAAGACTTTAGATTGACACTGTGACTTCCGTTGTGGTTTCAAGTTGTGTTACCTCCTATCTATACTCGGGAGTCACGACCAACGACATTTCAGCTTTGGGATCAGTTGGATGAGGTCGAGAGGTAGGAACTCTTAGATCTTGGCTTATTTTATGTCACATATATTCCCATTAATAGGGAAAACAAGGGCATGTTGGCGGTGTTGGCGAAGCAGTGGCACTTCGAGACTTGCAACTTCCATTTGCTGATCGGGAAGGCCACTGTTACCCTGGAGGATGTTTACAATATTTTGTAGTTTCTAATTTATGGAGAGTGGGTATGATATGACCTTGTTCAAGGATTGCAGGTCCTCTATGATTACTATGATTACTATGATTACGATGACGATTCAAAGCTTTGAATTTAGGGTTATGAGATCAGGTGGGAGACCCTGGTAGAGAGATGATTAGTTTGATTGCATTCTGTGTACATTGATTGTCGGGGTGATGATTCCAGATTTCCCAGTAGGCTGATGAGAGGTACTAGTAGGTATGGTCTAGGATGAGACAATATGTGCATGGGGACCATGTCTATTGGGTATGTTATACTTCTAGCTCCATGACATTGCATACAAAGGGGGGTGGAGCATGAGTTGCGGGGTTACATTGTTGATGATATGGGCATGGAGCATATAGCAGTGTTCCGACTATCAATGGTACAACAATTGGGAGCTAGTGCTCCATATTTATTTCTATATCAGGGTGCCATCACTCATACACATGTGGGAGACACTGGATACTGGAGACACAATATCGATACGATGGTGAGCTTCATTTAGAGGCCTTTTAGTTGTGATCTGTGGGTGGGCGAAGACAAGCATCTGCCATGGTGCCGACAACCCAGGTATCTGATAGGTCAAACTGTGTAGTCTCAACATATCAAAGAGATGTATTTGCTAGAGTGTGTCAAACAACTATTTAGAGAGAGGCAGGGTATCCCTGTAGGCACAAGAGTTTGCATGGTCTTCATGAGAGGTGCATTCATGGGGACTGATGATACCATTGACTACTTCCAAGGAGGACATTGGTGCTCTACAATCGATATAGTGGGGATGGAGAGGAGGTGATTTAGATGCAGGCACAACACCAGAGTATGATATCTGGTGGCGGGTTCATAGGCCCAATCCCTATACTGATCCAGAGCAGCCAACACCAGTAGAGCACAAAGGTAGGGGCCCACGAGGTCAAAGAGGAGATAGGGGATGGAGGGGTGGAGGGCGAGGAGATAGAGGATGGGGAGACAAAGGAGGTGGAGATATAGGATATAGGTGAGGAGGTCTAGGAGGAGACCGATGCCAGAGGAGGAGGGATGGAGGACGACAAGTAATGAGACATTTGTCCCTGATCTGGGAGGAGGATGAGGAGGACCAACCAAAGGTTAGGGAAATAGTGGAGATGGTAGTGGAGGAGGAAGAGCAACATGTGGAGATGCTAGCTCTAGAGGTGGGACACCAAGAGGTAGAGATGATGGAGGTTGAGGAGCATGCAAAGGATAGGCAAGAGGAGCATGCAGATGATCCAGTGATGGGAGAGGCAAAGAGAGTCCTCTAAGAGAGGATTGTTTTGGGAGTGGATGTTAAGGAGGGGTTGGAGGAGATCAGAGTAGATGAGGGTACAACAAATTAGAGGATAGCCACCCTACAGGCTCAAGTACAGGCCTTAGAGGTAGAGGTGAGGATCCTGACAGTAGAGCAAGATGACCTGAAGGTTGAGAGGGACACTCTCCAGAAAAAGAGGGATTTAGTTGTCATCAACCGACAATAGATTGACCAGAGGATGCTAGAGTTTATAGTGACATGTAGTGGGTCAGTGGTAGATGTTGCACGAGAGTATGCCAGGGCTAGCAGGGGGATGCAATACTATATGAACCTATATGAGAGGGTAGTACCACCAAAGAGGAGAGAGACGACGTTCTCACGGATTTCAAGCGGATCCCAGAGAAAATCACATAGCAGGACTCACAACCAACATTCCCATAGGAGATCACAGAGTGGGGAGACATCAACCCCCAGATGGTCCACTCCATATGATAAGCCATCTACATTAGAGCACAGGTCTCCAGGGTCACCTTGATAGGAGGAAAGGCAGGCATCAGAGGTAGGGGATTAGGGAAGCTTAGGCTAGAGAATTTTTACATTATGCATTGGGACATTGCATTTTGATCATCGAGCCTGTGAGCTCCATTTTGGTTAGATATGAGACATCTTGAAATTGTACTATGACACATTTTGAGCAATATATGATATGAGTTTTGGCGGTAATTTATGATATGCCGTCCTATGTGATTATGCTTTATGTTTATGGTTATGTTATGTTATGGATGTTCATGCTTTTATTAGGTGTATGCATTCTATATGATCATGTGATGGTTTAATATGATGGATGATCATGCATTTATGATTATGTTATGGATGTTCTTGCCTTTATGATATGTATGAATTATAAATGCAATATGAATGACTTAATTTTATGATGAGATGTGATATGCTTCAACAATTAATGTTGACGTAATGTGATGCCTATAGGATATGCATATGATGATTAGAAATGTGTAATGTGAATGAAAAACATGATATGCAATGATGTGTTTAATGTTATGTAATGTATATGAAAATGCAATGAAAATGCAATGTACATGAAAGGTGATAAATGGAAATGAACTATTATCATAATGCAATGTCATGATTGGTTATGTTAATGCTATATGGATGCACTCTATGTTTTTTGTATTTTATCATGAAAATATGCGTGACCTATTATGATGATGATCTTATGATGGTGATGTCTTTTATAATGCTTCCTAACATGATCTTGTATGCAAGATATTTTTTTGTGTCACAAGACTTTGTCAAGATGTAGAGAGAAGAAATGTTAGTGTGGTAGAGATGGATGTTAGCATGAAGAATGGGAAAAGAAGGTGCAAAGTTAGACAAGAAATGACAAAGGATAGACTTTCATGCTTTTATATTTGTCATCATTGGATGTCAAAAATTGTTGCAAATGGAGCACAAACACCATTGTATGACATAGACCAAGGTGTGCAAGGTGACCGTTTGTGAGAGACAAGCAGTCAAAAGACAATGCCAAAAGACAAGGAATACCCCGACTCATACTAAGGACCCAATTATCATAGTCTTTTTTCCAAGACAAACCACATACAACAAGCAAAGAAAAGAGATCATGATCCATCATCACCCCTCTAAATCCATGAGAGGACATCCTCAAGGTAGCTAGTAACATGACTCAAAAACCAATAAAAAAGATAAGACAAACTCAAACCAACAAAGTGTTTTCTAGAGAGATGGTGTTTGCCTATAGTATTGGCAAGATTGATTGATTAGGTTGATTAGGTTGATTGAGATGACCGAGATGACCAATTGATTGATTCTTTGACCGAAGTTGATTAATTGATTTGATTGATTATGTCTAATTTTAGGAAGGACAAATCTTGAATAAGGCAAGGTTAAGTTGACCAAGATGACAAGATTGATTGACCAAGTGACAAACTTGAATTGATTTGATAAAGTGTGATTGATTTGATTGATCAGTGTGATGACTCCTGATTTTAGGAAAGACATATCCTGTTGAAGGCAAAGGACACATCTAATAAAGTTGACCAACTGGCCATTTTGATAAACACCTAGCTACAAGAGAGACATATCTTGCTTAAGGTGAATGAAAATATTGACTGAAGACAATGTCGAATCTTAGGAAGGATACATCCTGATAGAACATAAGTGATAAGACCGAATGAGACAAAAGACATAGTGCCCCATTCTGATGTAAGACCAATGACCTAATAGTGACCGATGATAAGGTAATTGATTGATTGAAGATTGATTGAAGATTAAATATTTGCTAGATATGTTTTTTTGTTAATTTGAGATTTGGTTTAAATAATGATTGCTTGTATACAAAGAACAAAACAAAACTCGATAAACCCTAAAGGACTAACCTAAGGCTTCGGGGGCTCATCGATTGATGGCCTTGCCTATGTTATACATGCAGAGACCTCGTAGTTTGACATGACTTGACTTTGTTTTATTTGACAAAGAATTGAGTCATGATTTTATTTGAGCAAACCTAAAAGGATTGACCTAATGTCTCGGGGGCCCATTGAAGATGAGCCTTGCCTATGTAGAAAATGTGTAGAGACAATGTAGTTCGACCCTTCTAACACAAACTAACTCAAACTCGGATTCTGACTCTATTTTTGGAAGTTTTGAGGTTTTCTAATGTTTTTGGATTTTGATGGTTTTTTGATTTTTTTTGATTTTGATGTTTTGTGAAAGCTGATACCATGCGTCGGATTCCATGAAGGCATAAGTCAAGGAATTGCCCCCAGTCAGGTGTAGGACCAATTTATTATGTGTGAGGGGAATCAACAGATGAATGCAAAGGATGATCATGAAGGAAAAGGATACTAAATGTTGGTGGTTCTCAGGCCATGGGAAGGATGACGAAGCTTTATTATGGATGATATGGGCGAACGGGTGAGGGATGAAAGACCAGGTAGAGTGATATTAGACGGAGGAGCATAAACTGACTACACATGGTGCTTGTTTTCCAGTTTTTCACCATGGTACTTATCCAAAGTGCCACCGAAGTGGTTTTCACTTTTGGATGAATTATTTATCTTTACTATTTTTTTGCTGTCACCAAGACACCTGTTTGCCAGGTTTTCATCAAGGTGACCATTTTTTTTGTATTTCTTGACTTTTTGAAGGGATAATCTAAGAATTAAGTGTAGTACTTGCGAAGGTGCATGTTGTTGATGGGTTCAAATAATAGTTCACCTTTGAGAGTAGATATCTGGCAAGCACCGATTCCATATGTTGTTGTGATGATATAAGGGCCTAACCAATTAGGTTCAAACTTTTCGGGATTTTCTCAATCTATCTGATTCTTCAAATTTTCTTTCAGAACTAAGTCACCAATGTCAAGGTTTCTAGGTCAGACCTTGTTGTTGTAGCTGCATCAAAGATGGTTTTGATATGCTTGTAAATGTGTCAAGGAATTCTCTCTTTTAATCCAGTAACTCTAGCTCATGTAGACGAGATACACAGTATTCTTCTTGATCAATCAATCCTTGCATAGATACTCTTAGGGATGGTAACTCAACCTCAATAGGAAGTATGGCCTCAGATCCTATCATGTCCCCCGAAATGATAGCATTGAGATATAAAGCTTCAGAAATAGGATAAAGAAAATACATATTGAAAACGGTTTGATACTTCTAATTATCAAAGATAATGTTATAAATATTAATATAATTACCAAATATAATATTGTAAATATAAATATTAATAATGGGCATACAAACCCCAAACTCCCAATGTATTGCTTAAGTGATATATCATCTGATTACAATGCTATCACATAATTCTCAATGTTGGCCACAATATAGATATTTTGCTATTACAGATTAATGACAGTGATTTATATTGTTGTCTCGATGCAATTATATTTTTGTAGATTACAGTGACATAACACAAATATAGCAGCTCCTGATGATTTCAAATGCAAGTGCGACTAATTTCCTTCTAGCGCCTAACACTTGAGTTTGTCTTATCCAATCAACATATCAATCCTAATAAATGACGTGGTTGGCCCCGAATATAATGTTATTTCCCAAAATATAAAATCCTAACTCCTGGATTTGCCTTCAGTCGGTGATGACGACTTTCTTGTAGAATATACTATCGATCCCCTTACAAATATATTCGTCTTCTTCTGTATTTGTCTCATCTCCTAACCTGTAATTTGATATTTGTATTTATTCTGAATGAAACTTGTCCACCTTAGGAAATGTGTCTCCTCTAGAAATGACGGCTAGAATATCAATATTCAACCTTTCCTAAAGTCGTCTTATCTGGTGAACTACTTCTTGTCCTTTTTGTTTCTATTTTTTTTTTCCAACATGTTACTTCAAAATAAATAAGCTTCCCTCAATAAATTTGATGATATCAAATCCCCCCTATTCAAGGATAGGTTAAAAAAAACAACGATTTAAGGAATGATACTTATTGTTACTAATCCTCTAATTAATCAAATGGTATTTAAGATATGATAAATTAATTTTGGTTAAAGGCAACAATGGCCTCTAAAGGGATGCATCCTTTAAGAAGGAAAAGGCACATCTCCAAGGAAGCCATATCTCTTAATAGGAATATACATTGAGAGGAAGAGGGAATGAAGGGAGGAAGACATGGAAAGGAAAAAAGAATACACGTGTTGCACATTGAACTATTGAACCATCAACAGGGGTAGAATCAAAGAAAGGGAAAGTTCAGAAAATAAAAAACCAAATAGAAAATAATATATACATGTTGAACACTAAATCTTAGTGACGGTGAGAATGAAGAAGGATGTGAGAATTAAGAAGGCTTCAACAAATCAAATCAAAATAAAGATAAGTATTTCCTATATTTAAATAATTAAAATGTATTAAGAATAGTGGATTTAGGCGTGATATCAAATATGTTATTAATTTAAATATCAATTGATGCTTACCAATATTTTAATATACTATGAAGGGTGAATATAATCAAATAAATTATAAGGGATGAATGTATTGAGAAATAGAGTGACTAGTTAATAATTGTTAGATACGTATATATATATATATATATATATATATATATATATATATATATATATATTGTGATTCACATATACATCATCGCATCAAGGGAAGAAGACAGATCGGGCTTAGGGAACCACCCCTGAAAGAAGTGCAGTTAGCACGTCGGCCATAGGTAAGTTTCCCCACCCACCGGTTAAGCATTAAGAATTATGGAATCAATACGAATTACTTGAACAATAGGTTACAGTCTAATAACTAATCCATACCTTATCAAGTTAAATAGCGGTGAATGTTTATAAACTCTGATCTATGTTAAATTGTGAATTTGAGTAAAATGATAGATGAATGCGTAAAGAGATTAATGGATAATATTTTTCAATACCACAATAATGTTGCTTACAACAATTATTGTGCTTCCTTGAGCTTTTATGACTTTACCCTAAAGAATAGAGTTTGGGCTCCAACTCCTCCTTGCAAGCGCTCAAAAAGGACTGTGCGTTTGTGGAGGGAAAAGCCGGTAAATCGCTCCACTGATGGAGGGTCCCAATTAGATGGGTGGAACACCTTGAGGGATTCCACTTTGAGATGAATTCATGCGCCCTTTACACAGTAAATCACCGTCCCATGAGGCTAGGAAAGAGGAGACAAGACGAGATTCTATTCCAATTAGGAGAAGAAGTCATGTTTGATGATAATGCATTTGATTGATTTATTCCTAACATGTGCAATTTGAAGTGATCTAATCATGTATCATGTGCTTAATTGATAATAAACATTGTAAGTGGGTCTTCAAGATAATTTTTCATTAATAAAATGGTGTGCTGATAAAGTAAATTCTATGTCCTAACTTGTGCATTTTATGTCTCTAATGAGGGGACATTACAGATCCAAAGACAAGAGAATATGGAGTGGCTCCTGTAGGGGTGCGAACATTGGTATGATAGGCCCATAAAGTAGGATTGAGTTGGAGGTGCCAGTCATGACCAACGTCATCAATAGTCTTCTTTAAGATTTTAAGGATAGTCTTATTAGACACCTTAGCTTGACCCTTACCCTGGGGGTAATACGGGGTAGTGAAATGGTGTTGGATATGAAATTTTTCATAGAGTTCATGGACATCTTGATTCTTAAAGGGGCGACCATTATTTGTAATGATGAACTATAGAATACCATAGTGACATATAATGTAATTCAAGATGAATTTGGATATCTACTTTCCAATAATGTAGGTCATCGGGATGACTTCGATCCATTTGGTAAAGTATTCTGTAGCAACAAGGATAAACTTATGTCCATTTGTAGAAGTGGGATGGATCTTTCCTGCAAGGTTGAGTCCCCATTGAGAGAATGGCCATGGTGACGCGAGCGACTGCAATTCCTGAGCTGGTGCATGTATTAGATCTCCATGAATTTGAAATTGGTGACATCTCTTCACATAGTGATAATCATCATGTTCTATTGTAGGCCAATGATATCCCATCCTTGTAAGCTTTTATCTAGGGTAGGACCAATAGAGTGAGCTCCCCACATACCATGATGAACCTCTTGTAAGACTGTTTGTGCTTCATTTGAGTCAAGACATCGGAGGAGGGTGCTATCTAGACTACGACGGTAAAGGGAATCTCTAATGATGGCATATTTAGAGGCTTGTCGGATAAAGATTTTGCATTGGTTGGAAGAAAAGTTGGGAGGGAGGGTTTGGTCATTTAAATAATTTTAAATATCTTTGTACTAGGGAGATTCAAGACCAAAAAGTTCACACACAAGTTCAGTTTTGGGGACATCAAACATAGGACCAACAGTTGTTCTACCAAGAACTCATATTGCGATGCATTGTTAGGAATGTCCAAGAGATTTAATTATTTCCATTGCGTTAGCTGCCTTGTTCTGGATTCTTGGTATATGTTCAAACGTAATAGCATTAAAATATAGTCTAAAACTATCAACCATGTGCTTGTAGGGCATCAACTTCTCATCCTTGGTATCATAATCATCATTGACTTGCTTGATCACTAATTGGGAATCACCGTAAACTTGAAGATCCTTGATTTTCCATTTTATTGCCATTTGTAGTCCTGTCAATAGTGCCTCATACTCAGCTATGTTATTAGTGCATAGAAATGCTATTCGAAATGATTTAGGAATGGAATCCCCTTGAGGTGTGATGAATAAAATACCAGCTCCTGAACCATGACTTGTGTAAGATCTATTGAAGTACAATTTCCATGTTGGTGCTTCTTTGACAAATATTGACTCATCTAGAAGTCAAATATTAAAGGATGGTCTGCCTTTACTGGTGCATCTGTGAGTTGATCAACTATCACTTGTACTTTTATTGCTTTTCGGTCAATGTATTCAAAGTCATATTCACTTGAGATCGTAACCCACTTAGTTAGTCTTCGTCTTAGAGCTGCTTTACTGGGAAGATACTTCAGAGGATCAATTTTGGCTATCAAATGTAATTTCTCAATTTCTGGGCTGCAAATACAACTTCTAGGCATTCTCGTTCAATAGTGTTGTAGTTTAACTCATATCCGACCAAAGTGCGACTGATATAGTAGATTGCTCATTCTTTGACATCATTGTCATTTTATACTAATAATGCCCCCAGGGATAATGTAGTTGTTGTCACATACAATATCAAATGTCTACCATCAATAGGAGGAATAAGAACTGGTGGAGTTAGGAGATAATTCTTGATTTGATCAAATGCTCCTTGACATTTCTTTGTCCAATAGAAGGGAATTCCTTTTCGTAATAGGTGCTGAAACTGGTGAATCTTGTCTGCTAGATGAGCGATAAATCTACAGGTTGATTGTAGTCTTCCTTGTAAATTCCTTAACTAACTGATGTTGGTTGGCGGTGGCATGTCCAAGATAGCTTTTAATTTTGTGAGATCAACCTTTATTCCTCTTTAGGAGACAATGTATCCTAAAAGTTTTCTTGATGAGACCCTGAAAACATATTTCTTTGGATTTAACCTGAGTTTGTACTTTTCAAGTCGTGTGAAAATCTTATCCAAGATTGCTAGGTGACCACTTCGTTCTAGAGATTTTTAGAGAAGGTCATCAACATAATCTTCCATAAGTACGTGCATATAATCATGAAAAATGGTAGTCATGGCTCTTTGATATGTAGCTTTGGCATTTTTAAGTCCAAATGGCATAACATTCTAATAAAAATTTCCCCAAGTGCATGTGAAGGTTGTCTTTCCTTGATCTTTAGGAACAATTATTATCTGATTATAGCCCAAAAATCCATGCATAAGTGATAGCATTTCATATCTAGTAGTAAGGTCCATTATGATGTCAATATTTGGTAGGGGAAATCATCTTTGGGACAAGCCTTATTAAGATCTTTGAAATCCGTGCATACTCTGATTTTCCCATTCAGTTTTATAATATGAACAAGATTTGATATCCAATCTGTATAATCAATAGAGCGTATGAATCCAACATCCGAGAGTTTCTTTAGTTGAACCTTGACCAGGAGTGCAATCTGTGGGTGCATTTTCCTTAACTTTTTTTTATATGGTTTGACATTTGGTAACAATGGCAGGTGATGTAAAACAAGCTCAGGGTCCAATCCAGGCATATCAACATATGACCATGCAAAATTAACTTGTCTTTCTGAAAAGAATGCTGTAAAATTAGGATTATCCTTGGTGGTCAAAGATGTTGCCAGTTGTATGATTCTAGAGTTGTCCTGTGTCCCAATGTTCACTTCTTATGTTTCTTCTATAAGTAATGGTGATCTCTCTTAGTCTATAGGGAGACTATCCAGTCCTCCATCCTCAAGCACCTTAGAGAGGTTTTCACCATCAGATACGTCCTTTATTTTTTACTTTTTCATAGTCAACAGGCACCTTTCGGTTTTCACCTGAAGACCTATTATTTTTATTTTGAATTTTTTCATTTTCACTTTTGTCACTAGAGGAAACAAAAACCTCACCAAAGTATGCTACACTATTGAGTTCTATGAAAAATTCAACTTTATGATCCCCACTCGGTATTCCTTCACAAAGTCCCATGAACTCAAAAATTGCTTCGTCGTTCTCAAATGTGTCTAAACTTGGCGGTTCTTGTTGATACCAATCTATTAATTGTTAGTAAACAAGGGGCAAGCCATCATTGGTATTGTCAAGAGTCCTAGTGTAGGCAGATAGGGTAAAGAAAGAGGTAGAGTCATCAAGTTCCAAAAGGTAGAATCATCAGTTTCCTAGAAGTGTTTGATCCAAGCTTCCCTTTTCAAAGGGAATTTTTGGTGGGGACTTGACGAGGGACCAATTTTAAACATGCAACTGAATCTTTCCTCAAAGGTAGGCTCACCAGGTTCTCTAAACGTTTCCTCAAGGTTATAATTATTGACAAATCTATTGGATTCCAAATCCCATTCCCATTCATTGGAGTCAAAGTCGGTATAGTAGTCCTCAGATGTCTCGATTTCATTTGAAGCATTAATAGTCTCACTTGAGGGTAACCTGGTACCCTAGATAGTCACTTCTATTGGTACAAACCCTAACCCCTGATACTTTAGTAATTTAGGAGGCTGTAAGGGTTCCAACATTCCTTTAGACCAAGGCCGCCGTGTCCATCATATCCTTGTTGCTTCATCAATAGGAACCCCTTTGGATATTGTTCAACTAGTAGCTGCTTAGGTTTTATGTCCTCCTCTTCTTTATACAACCATGTGTAAATGTGGTCATCCAAAGATTCTTTAGCTAACACCCCCCATTTAGTGAAGGTAGTAGGGAGATTGTAGATGATAACTTTAGGTTGTACAAGATACAATTTGCCATAAGACTTTGGTGATTTAGGTAGTTTTCCAATGCAAAAGAGACTTTTCATGTTGTATTCTTTGCATCCTTTGTCTTGAATTTGGATTTTGGGTTTGGAAGGTGGGGTGAATGGAGTGGATGATTTGATGGGGTTAGATGGCTCAATGTAGTGGGATGAGGTGGAAGATGAGGCCTCTCGATTTATAGTCACTTGTCACTCAACAATTCCTTTTAGGTTTTGTACAATACTGAAAGGGATCAAAATCGCTAGGAATAGTAACTTCAGTGCCATTATACAGAAACTTGAGGCATTGGTGGTATGTGGATGGATAGCCTTCATGGCATGAATCCATGGGCAGCCAAGGAGAAGGTTGTAGTGTAAATCTAGATCCAAGACATGAAATTTTGTGTTCTGTATAGCTGGACCAACTCTTATGGGAAGTGAAATAACTCCTTTAGACAAGCATTCAACGCCATCATAAGCCTTGATAACAATTTTCTTGGTTTGATCTATGCAATTCTCAGAGTATCCTAATGCTTTTACCAATTTTAAGGAGAAAATGTTTAGACCTACTCCACCGTCTACTAGGACTCGTCTGATCTTATGTTTATTATCACAAAATTCAAGGTGTAGGGCATCGTTATGGTCTGTCTTTTGTGTGGAAAGGTCTTGTTTAGAAAAGGTGACATGATGCGGCATAGCTAGGTATCCAACCATGGCCTGAAATTCATTGACATCTAGATTGGTGGGTACAAATGCTTCTTGCAAGGATTTATCAAGGATAGCTCTGTGTTGAGGGGATATACAGAGGAGTTCCAGGATAGAAATCTGTACGGGAGTCTTCCCCAGTTGGTCTAGGAGATTGTACTAACTTTTGGGTTGTGGATTGGAAGGAGGTCCTGGAAGAGTTACCTTGGCTCTACGAGTGGTGACAACACACTCTGAACTTTTCTTGTTTATGGTAATGGTTGCAATATGATCATCAAAGGGTCTTACCTTAAGGATAATAGTGCTATAATCATGTTTGACGTTGGCATAATTGGTATTATTTTTGTTCCCTAAACTAGAGGCTTTTCCTTTTTCATGATCTTGCAAGGGAGTTTTAAATATGGTATGATCAACATTTGTATTTCCTTGTGAATTGTTTATTGAAATGATACCCTATTCAATGAGGTCTTCAATGAAATTTTTGAGTGTCCAACATCTAGATGTTTTATGTCCTTTTCTGCGGTGATATTCACAAAATTCATCTTCTTTCCACCAATAAAGTTTGATCAATGAGGGTTCATAGTTTTTGATGTTAGGTAGTTGGATGACATTAGATTGCAAGAGTGTCTTTAGGACCAATTCAATGGGTTCACCCAATTGGGTGTATGTTCTCTTGGCGCGGGGAGGACCTCTGTGTTCTTGGCTATTTTGGACTGTGTTCAATGTTTGACTTTGACCTTATGCTTGGGTATTTCATGTGTTTGATGAGGAAGGACCTTTGAGGTGAATGGTAGGACCTTTGTTTATCACTTTAGCATCAAAAACCCCATCATTAGTGACATTCTTGTTTCAGGACCAATATTTTCTTTTGTCATTATTGGGCTTTGGAGTCTCTTTGTGTACTTTGAATAGTCCTTTTGTGACAAGACCTTTTTCAATAAGGACACCTTTCTCAAGGATTTCATCAAAATTTGTGCAACATTGGATTTGAAGTCCACTCATCATTTCTCCAATAATGTTTTCTACAAACATGGTGACTAGTTATTTCTCAGGAATATGATGAGGGAACTTGCTAGCTAGACTTTGCCATCTTTGGTAAAATGAGGTAAGTGACTCCCCTTCTTCTTGTTTGGTTGTACATAACGTTGCGAGGGTCACGTCACTGTCAATGTTAAAGTCAAAGTTATTAATGAATTTATCAACCAATTCACCCCATGTTCTAATCCTTGGAGGAAGATGTGCAAAAAAATCTAGAGCTGGTCTTGTGAGACTTCGTGGGAATAGTCTCATAAAATAGGTAGGATTTGAAATATCCCCCTTAGTTTTTTTTTTGAATTTTTCCAAACAAGAATGCACCTGTTAAGGTTATCCCAATAATCAAAGCCAACTAAATGGGAACCCTTCACTTTCTAATCACCAAGATCCCGATGTAGGTGAGGTGAGAGCATACGGTGCAAGGGGATCATTAGCAATACACTGGAAATGAAATTACAAATCTGCAGGCAGCTTGCTGACCATTCTGAAAGTAAATGCTGGAAATGTAAATGTAGGTGGATAACCGACCATGAAGCTCTACCACTTATTCAATAGGAGTGATTATTACAATTATTCAACTAAAATACTCAACCACTTATTTAGTAGGAGTGAAGAAAAAAATGAAATATAAAATACTCGACCACTTATTCAGTGGGAGTAGTAAATACAAAATTTAATATGCTGAAAGAAAATAGCTGAAACAATACTACTGTAATTAGCTTTACAATGATTTTTCAATGATTTTTGCTCTAACTTCAATACAATGATTTCACAATATTCCTTATTACAAATATGAGTGAGAACATCAAAGGAATATATCATAAACTAGAATAACCAGGTCTGATATGAAAAACCAACAAATTGAAAACTCAAACCAACAAACTAGGAGATCACTAGAATGTTCATATCTCCTTCAATACTCATCCAAATGACACCAAACCAAACACAAATGAAAGCTAGGAGAATGGTGACCAAGGACAAGACAACAAATAACATCAATACCCCTCAAATTATTATGCATGCTTTCCAAAGTAAATTCTGGAAATAACAAAACCTCCTTGACAAGGGTGACCAACTCTAGAAAATTGGAGACATCATAATAAAATTTGAAACTTGCCACAAGGGGGCACCCAAGGTAGGAATGAAGATATATGCAATACCCAGAACCAACAAAAAATCCACCAAGGAGTTATGAATGAAAATACGATTCAGCTATGCACAAACCAACAACACTAAAATCATAAAATAACAACAAAACCTTCAACTTTGAAGCTCAATCTGCAACCATGAATTGAAGAAGTAGTCACACTCAGCTAGGTTTTATCTTTCAAACACAAAACTGATAAAATTTCTAGGAGGTATGCATTCCTCAAAGCCAAGGGCCTGAAATCATTTTAGCAACACTTCATTGTCAATAGCAAATGGATGCCAAAAGTTGGATCAAAGCCTCTCTTAAATAGAGTTTCAAGGGTGACATTTCAAATTCCCAATTTTCCCTCCAATAGGGATGCCCAAGCCTCTTTTGAAATGTTTAATTTTTTAAAAAACACTTATTCCTCCTTCATTCTAGGCGTCCAAGGCACAAGGACAAATATTTAACTTTTGAAATATTAAAATACCTCTTAAAGAGGCGTCCACCCTTATAGTCCACCTTTTAAAACAACAAAGTCATTACTCTAGGCCAAGGGGCCCAAATAACATTAAAATATTTAAATGACTTAAATAAATCATTTTACCAAAAGGAGTCTCAAAATGCTGAAAGCCAAATATATCCAAACTGCCTTTCCCGAAATAAAAAAAACACTATGAACTGCTGCCAACCGGGACACTGCCAAAAATAGAACTTACTAAAAATAGCATATTGCTAAAACTAGTAAGTTGTTCCAAACTCATTTTAACCACAATACAAGCAACCATTGTAACTTACTAAAAATAGTAAGTCCCATAAAAGTTGTCTAATTCAGATGCATGTTATATCATTGTGAAGCTTTTTGAAAACCCACAAAGAATCCAAAATCCAAATTGCAAAACTCCAACATGTAAACCCCTGAAAATGACAAAAACCTCCAATCAACTGGAAACCCTAATTTTACCTCTGACAAGCCTATGGGCATTCAGAATAGGCTGACGGGCCACTGCACTGCTTACTACTGAGAAGGGGACATTACAGTCTACCCTCCTCGAGATTGCTTTTCCTCAAGCAACCACAAGTCTAGATGCTGCAAAATGTGTTCACCTTCCATGTAGCATCCTCGATTGGCAAGTTCCTCCATTTCATTGTTTGATTATTCTTCTCCTAAAAAATACTCTCTAACATCAATGATCTCTTCAAGAATCAACACCAATTTTCCTTCTTCATCCAATGGAGGTAAATCTGAAGTAGCAACCACATTGTGCCCAAGCGCCTTCTTGAGGCATGACACATGAAAAACATTATGCACCTTGCTACTAGCTGGAAGCTCCAAATCATAAGCCACTTCATCGATCCACCTGATGAATTTGAAAGGGACATAGAATCGTGGCTTAAGCTTTTCTACTCCACTCTTCTTGAGAGTAGACTACCTGTAGGGTTGAAGCCTCAAATATAACATATCTCCCACCTCATATGAACACTCAACACGTTGTTGGTCAATGTATAACTTATGCTAATTCTAAGCATAGTGAAGATTATCCTTCAATGATCTCAAGATGTCTTGACTCTATTGCAACATATCCTTCGCTTGAGGAGCTCTACTATCGCCAAACACCAAGTCTACGAATCTAGGAGCCTCGTAACCATACAAAGCCATGAAAGGAGACATTTTTATTGACATATGATAGGAAGAGTTGTAACAATACTCTCCCAAATGAATCCATTTTACCCATGCTTTTTGCCGCCCCAACATAGTTTCTGAGGTAGCCTTCCAACCATTTATTCACTATCTTTGATTGGTCATCCGTTTTCGGATGATAACTAGTGCTTGGAGTGAGAACTATACCACTTAATATAAAAATTTCTTGCCAAAATGCACTATGGAACTTGCTGTCCCTATTACTGACAATGTTTTGTGGCAATCCATGCAAATGAAACACTTCTCTAAAGAACAACTCAGCTACTTGGTCTGTTGTAAATGAACTTGTGATGCAAATAAGTGAGAAAACTTGGTCAATCTATCCACCACAACATAGATGCAATCTCTCCCTTGCACCTTTGGCAACCCCGTGATGAAATCCATCACAATACTTTCCCACTTTTGATTGGGAATGGGTAGGTGCTGCAACAAACCAACTGGAAAAGTATGCTCATTCTTGTTCACCTGACAAGTTGGACACTCCCTTATGTAGCACAAGACTTCATATTTCATCCATTTCCATGAAAATCTTTCACGGATCTGCTTGTAAGTCTTGAAGTTCCCCTGATGAACACCAAGAGGAATGTCATGAAAAGAATGCAAAACCTTCTTCTTAAGCTTGGATTCAGGCACCAAGAAGATTCTACCTTTATACTGAATCAATCCATCAACCAACCGATATCTTTCATCTTGCACCCTCAATAATGCTGGTTGCAAACTGATTTTTTGCATAATCAACAACAATTTGCTCCTTCCAATCTGTAGTAAGCTCAACCAAAGAGTTCAAATGTGGCCTTTTGGAAAGAGCATCAACCACTATGTTATTTTTCCCTTTGAAATACTCAATGTCAAAGTCACAAGCTTGAAGTTTACTCACCGACTTCAGCTACCTTTCATTCAAATATTTTTGATGCATGAAGTGCTTGAGATTGTTATGATCAGTCTTCACCACAAAATTTCTCCCCACCAAGTACTGTCTGAACTTGGCTAACGTATTCATGATTGCAAGCATCTCCTTATCATAGATTGAGTATGTTCTTTCAACTCCTCTAAATTTTATGCTCTCAAAGATAATAGGGTGTTTGTCTTGCATAAGAACAACTCCAACTCCTTCACCTGAAGCATCACACTACAATTCAAACAGCTTGGTGAAGTCGGGTAAAGCCAACAATGGACAAGAGCTCATGATTTGCTTGAACTTATCAAACACTACTTGTGCCTTATCTTTTCTAAGGAAAGCTCCCTTCTTGGTAAGATCAGTGAGGGGGGCTGCCATCTAAGAATACCCCTTCACAAACCTTCTATAGAAGCCACACAACCCCAAAAACCTCTTCAAATGTGACACATTCTTTGGAGGCGTCCAATCTAGGATTGCTTTGATCTTTTCTGGATCAACTCTAACTCCCTTAGAGCTGATAATGTGGCCAAGATAAAGCAGCTCCGTCATTCCAAATTCACACTTTGACTCCTTTGAAAATAAACATTCAAATTCCAAAATACTAAGCACTTCCTCCAAGTGCTTGAGGTGCTCTTCCCATGACTTGCTGAATATGAGAATGTTGTCGAAGAAGATGAGCATAAACTTCCTCAACTATTGCCTAAAGATCTTGTTCATGCAAGACTACAAAATTGCAGGCACATTCGTCAAACCAAATGGAATGAAAAGGAATTCATAATGCCCAAAATGACATCTAAAGGTAGTTTTCTCAATATCCGACTCACTCATTCTTATCTAGTGATAGCTTGATCTAAGACAATCTTAGAAAAGTACATGGCTTCATGTAGCTCATCAATGAGCTTATCTATCTTGGGAATAGGGTATCGGTTCTTGATTGTCTTCTGATTTAATGCACAATAATTAACATACATGCGCATTGTGCCATCTTTCTTTTTGACCAACACCACTGCTGAAGCGAAGGGACTCTTGCTTGGGTGAATTTGACCCATATCCAAGAGCTCTTTGATGGCCTTCTCAATTTCATCCTTCTGCTTGTTTGGGTAGCGGTAAGGTGTTGTGATGACTGACTTTGCACCTTCTTCAAGTTCTATCACATGCTCACAACCCCTTTCAAGAGGTCTCCCAGGTGGTATACTACCAAATAATTTTCTCTTCTTAGTGATCAAGGTTTGAATATCAGGATGATAATGCCTCTTATCTTCCACTGGATTAGTTGGTAAGATCATGCATTATGTTTCCCACTCTACTTGATCATGACGAATCAACCTTTCCATTCTCTTGAATGATACTATTCGAGGGACTCCATTTAACATCTCTCTCAACACTACCCTCTTTCCATCTGACTGAAACTTCAACTCCATTATTTTCAAATTCAATGCGATCTCTCCAAGAGATCACAACCATTGTATCCCAAGCATCGCATTGGTATCACCAATGCCTGCAACATAAAAATCATCCTTCACTTCATAATTTCCCAATTGCATGGAGAGGTTGGGAATTCTTCTATTGTAAGACAATGTGAATCCATCGGCCACCATCACCTTGAAGCCTTCAACTTCCTCCATCTTGAGGTATCTCTTTGCAACTAAACCTTCGTCTATGAAGTTATGAGTTGCTCCAGTATCAATTAGAGCAACAGTTCACTGTGATCCAATTACTCCATGAACTCAAAAAGACTCATTCTTTTGAAAGCTAGAGAGTTGTGCTAAAGCACTCCCTCCTCCATTATCTTTTGGTTCCTCTTTTGGAGCTTCTTCTTCATCACTACCTGTTGATTCATACTACTGATGAGACATCAGATTCTGATCCGGAATCAGAATAAGCTTCCATGTGATGTGATTTTCCCTTTCCATAGCATTTATGACCTTTTGACCAAGGCTCACAACATGTATAGAAAACTCCATCTTTTCTTAACTACTCACGGAGCTCATCAGTCATCTTCTAAGGGAACTTCTTAGGCTAAATTGATGAATTCTTCTTATCCTTCTTGTGACTAAAGGATTTGGAATGAAATTTTGGCTTTGGGGCAGCCAACTCCATACTCCTCGATTTCTTGATTGCTTCATCAAGAGTTGGTGGATCAAAGGCTTTGAACCAACCCTTCAATGGTTCCATCAATCCTTTAGTAAACAATACTACAAGCCTTCTTTTAGTTATGTTGGGCACCATCACTAACAACCTTTGAAAATTAGGAACATATGAGTCTAATGAACCATGTTGCTTCAGCTGCGCCAACTCACAAAATCTAACTTCAGGATCCTTGGTATCAAATCTTTCTATCAACTTATTTGTAAATTCCTCATAGGTGTGAATGAGATTATGGCCAAGAGTGACCAACCCATGATACCACCATTCATGAGCAGCTCCATCCAAATGCAAGGTGGCGAATTTGATAGCATCTTCTTCAGGCATTGGTCTAAGCAAAAGGTAGTTATCAAGGGTTGTTGAACACTTATCACTCCCATCAAAATGAGCCAAGGTAACTTTACCAAGGGCTTGATGATAATCCATCCTAGGAGCCATAGGAGCATAATAATCATTTCTTCTACCTCCTCTTCTCTTCTTTTGATTCATATATTGATCCAATGATTGGCATCACAAATCTTTGTTGGAAGTGAAGCATACTCCATGTATTTTCCCCTAGTGGAAGAAGATTTGAGATAGAGTTAGTTGGCCTAATTTTAACATGTTCATTTGGATTTTATCCCAAACTATAAGTATGAATTGGGAGAAAATCAAGAAAAGAGGATTCTAGGGGCCTTCTATTTGTGTTATTTGTAACAAAAGTGAGGAGCTAACTAATCACCTATCTTTCCAATTCCCCTTTCTATTGAAATTTGGAAACTTTGGTAAAATATTTGGAACAAATCATAAATTTTAGATTCTTCTTTCCCTGGATTGTGGGAAATCTTAGCTCTCCCTCTTGTGTTTGTTTCATTTTTGGTGGTTTCCTAGGAAATTGGTCCTTCCTTTATTCTTTAGCAGATATGGCTGAAGCCTAATGTTGGTGGAAATAGGCATTATACCTATCTAGGGCCTATTTACATATTAAGTCCACCTAGTTCCTAAGAAGGAATATTTTTAGATAGTGTTAGTTGTCACTAGATCTTATCTTATCTTTTGACATTTAATGCTTGTGTCTTAGGTAATTTAATATTTGATGAGTTAGTTGTCACATGACATAGGATTAAGACACTTGTCATGATCTTGTCTAATCCTATGTCTCACCTTGGCTATATAACCAAGGGTCTCTCATACATTGTATAATCCATATTGAATTCTATTTGCATTATTGATAGGAATACATTTTATTCTTGTCATATTGATCTTCTCTCTTTGTGCTTTCCATTTGGCCTATAGATCTTGGCATACTAGCTCTATAGCCAACTCTTACATGGTATAAGAGCAAGTTGGGTGCCTTTGGCTAGTCATTTTTGGAGAGATATTGGTAGATCTTGAAAAATTGAGTATGCTCTTCTCTTGCATCGCATGATGATATGGAGAATCAAAAAAACTTGATAGAAATATGAAATATCCCCACTAGAGATTTAACTATATTTTTTTGATTTCCCCATTAGTTTGACAACGTGAATATATTGTCAAATGGTTGCTTGCGGTTATGAGTTGTTTTCCATATTGTGTTTAGGTAGGAGTTGTATGCACTAGATTCTTTATGGAAATTATTCTTCTAATAGCATTAACTTTCATTCACCATTTACTCATAGCATCATATAAGCTCACAATAACAAATGGCTTTGAACACTCCTATTTCAACTTGAAGTAATGAAATGATAAATTGCTCAAAATTGTGCTTCAGATATTTAACATATGCCAGTAAGGAGAAGAAATAAGTATTCTGACCTTATATGTAGAATGGCTACACTTTGAAGATGATTTAAATATTATATGACCAGCCTTCTAATAACCATTACATAATGGCTTTATGCCTAGTGTTGTCAGTTGTTGGCATAAACCATGCATAGTATTCTTTTTATGTGTTGCCTGGCCACTTACTAGTCTCCTTTCCTCAACGATGCTAAACTAAAATTGATATGAATCTTGACGTATGGTTGACTCTGACCCATTTCCTTGAGTATTATTTGGTAGTGGAAGTATAGTGGCAACTATAAGAAATTTGTTGTGCAATAAGACCTGCCTCCTTGTCTTCAATATGGCCACGTGAGCAGGTTCCTTCTGACGTCTTCCCTTAATCTCCATGATAGCCTAACAATGTAAAGGGTGGAAGGTAAAGGAAATAAGAGGGCATAAATATGAAAGGCCTGATAAACTTATTTTTGTCCTTTATGCCCTTTATTTAGCACCTTGTTTATTCTTTAGAGGAGGTAGATTAAAATGTCTGTATCTATCTTTAGTTGACTATGCATTCACTTTGTCTTATCTGCCTTGTCTTTATTTGACTCCTTATTTAGCTTTCATGGCTTATCCAAAACATCTAATTCATTACCAAGAAACGTGAGCAAAAAGGGGTCGGGAGCTAGTTGCTAGTATGCTCCATGGCAGCGGCTATAGAAGCAATCACATGAGTCCAAAACCCTTCCACATGATCCTAGGAGGCACTATCTTCAAAAGGAGGTGGCAATAACTTTTAAGGAGAATATGATCTTAATTTAATTCATACGTAGCCTCCTTTGACTGATCAAAGTCCACATGAGATGGTTGCTAGGGTGATAGGCCAATAGTTATTAGAAATGATTCTTGTTTCCTTCATACATTATTAATATTGATCCCTTACCATCTTGAGCTATGCCACACACCAAACATAACCATGGAATGATAATAGATTCCCTTTTATATCATGACATGGAAGAACCTGATGTGAAGAATGATAATTGTAGGTATAAAGTACTAGAAATCTCCACAGTAAAATAGTAGTAAACTAGATGACCTGAAACCTTGAAAATGTAGATATGAATAAATATCACCTAGAATGTCCACTTGCAAATAGCCCAAAATTTGATACTGATGATTTCTTAAATCCTGAATATTCAAAATTTTACCTTTGAAGAAGGCCCACAAAATTTTGACAAATGATCAGACCTAGATGCAAACCCTCATGTGAATCCACCTGCAGAAGGTATTGGGTTTTTGTCCTCAAGTCACCTGAAAGTAGAGCTCTCCTAAAGCCAAAATAATAATAATAATATTTGCATAATGAAAAATGAGCTTACAAATCCCTTTTACAATTTTTTTTAGGGTTTTCTCGCCAAAACCCAATAGCATAACATTATAAAATGACTTATTATTTATTATTTTTTATTAGTGTCACTTTAATATGAATGTCCCAAATATTAATTTAGGACATAAATAATATTTAATTAACTAAATTAATTAAATATTATTCGGCTAGAAATTGGGGACATTATAGTCCTCCCTTCCCAAAGATTGCTTGTCCCCAAGCAATTCATACCTGAATGCCATGGCCAAATATCCAAATCCCAAATGAACTTGCAAAACCCTTCGCCATGCTTACACTGCACAATTCTGATGCAATCAAAATCTCTAGTTCTTTCTTCCTATAGTATGCCATAACCATTATCTTGATGAACCATGTTGCAATACTGCACAAGTTGAATTCCTTCTCTATAAAGTAGGACAACTTATACCAGGGCAACTCAGTGCGAACGTTACTTGCAAACTCATCAAACATGATCGTGGGAATTAGAGTGATTAACATATAAGCGTGATACTCAATACAATTCATTACAAATTCCCATGGATAAAATTCACTTGGATCTCATATCCTGTGATCATCACCATCTATGTTTCTTGGTTCAAGAGGTGAATCAAACTCCAACACAAAAGGTGAACTATGCAAGGATAACCCACCATGAGCATGCATCACTTGGGTTTGTGCCCCTAACAACAACCTTTCTGAATCTGCTATTTTCCAAATAATGGAACAAGGAAGATGACCAACATCCATAACGTATCTTGCATAAATAGTGATACAATCCCAACCGACGTTGGTCACACAAACAACTGGCAATCTAATATCTGCCACTGCTCGACACCCCATAGGGATAACATCTAAAATCACCACATCGGCCTTAGTTGATTTCAACCACACCACTTTTGTATTTGCTACTAAGGCATTCTTCCAATGGTTTTGGAACTCCATCTCATAAGCCTCTCAAGTGGAATCATTCTTTTCATACTCATAGCTGCCAATGAGGAAGGTCTAAGAGTTTACCTTCTTCCGTTGATGTCATCACTATTTCCTTCCTAACTCGACCCTCTTGATAGATGTGAGCAACCCCTTCTTTGATTTTCTACTAGTGTTTTTTTGCTCAAGCAACTAACAACTTGGCTTCCTTTGCCCTAGTTAACCATTCATCACACATGCTACCAGTCCTCTTAACATCTTCTATGTTGTGATGCAAAAAATCAAATTGTTTGTGGCTTGAATCCATAATACATTCTTCATGTTCAACACACAGAACTTCAATGCTAACATTGGAAGATTCCATAACATTATCATCTTCATGTGATTTATCTATAACCTCATAACTATGTGATGATAATGGACTACTATTTGTAATAATAAAATCAACATCCTTGTTTGTGTTGTCTTCATGTGCATTAACATTTCCACCTTCATGTGGCTGATTAATCACTATTGATTTGACAATCTCCATAATAGTATCTCCTTCAACCTCATTGTTATCATGCAAACTCATGCGTTCCTTGCCTATGGATGCACAAAGTGATTCTTCTTCATCATTCTTTTGAAGTGAACTTGTAAGCATGCCTTGTCTTCTTTAGGACCTCCACATGTATGAATAAGTGTCCAAACACCTCGGCATGTGTGAAACAACATTGCTCTCTCCTCAACCATATTTTTGCTCATGCTGGGTTCACCTATAGGTCACACATATCTAGGAAGAAATTATTCTTTCTTTCTTTCCTTCTTTTATTTTTCCTCTTTACTAGTAGATTTATTTGCATTAGTGCTTTCTTTCCTTTCCTTTGTCTAAAATTTTTGGATGTTGTAGAAGCTTCGTCAAATTCTGGTCATAGTCCTAAAATATTTGCATGAGTTTTGCCATGAGTTCCTATGTAGACTTCATTTTTTCCAAAACCACCAATCACTTGCAGCTGCTATAGATGAGTGTTGGTCACTCAATGAGGCAATCTAAAATCTCTAAACTCTCCAAATTGGCAAGATCAAAGCTCTGATTGAAATATTCCCACTAGAGATTTAATGATAATTTTTTGATTTCTCGATTAGTTTGACAACATGAACATATTGTCAAACGGTTGCTTGTGGATATGATTTGTTATCTAGATTGTGTTTAGGTAGTAGTTGTATGCACTAGATTCTTTATGGAAATTATTCTTCTAATAACATTAACTTTCATTCACCATTTACTCATAGCATCATATACGCTCACAATAACAAATGCCCCTGAACACTCCTATTTTAGCTTGAAGTAATGAAATGATAAATTGCTCAGAATTATGCTTCAGATATTTAACATATGCTAGTAAGGAGAAAAAATCAGTATTTTGACCTTATACGTAGAATGACTACACTTTGAAGAGGATTTTAATATTATATGACCGACCTTATAATAGTGATTACATAATGGCTTTATGCCCAATGTTGCCAATCATTGGCATAAACCATGCATAGTCTTCTTTTTATGTGCCGCCTGGCTACTTACTAGTCTCCTTGCCTCAGTGATGCTAAACTACACCTGATATGAATCTTGACGTATGGTTGAATCTAACCCATCTCCTTGAATATTATTTGGAAATGGAAGTAGGTATAGCAGCACCTATAAGAAATTTGTTGTGCAGTAAGACCCGCCTCCTTGTCTTCAATATGACCACGTGAGCAAGTTCCTTTTGACATCTTCCCTCAATCTCCACCATAGCTTAACAACACTATAAAGTGACTTTTATTATTTATTATTTTTTATTGGTCACTTTAATATGAACGCCCCAAATATTAATTTAGGACATAAATAATATTTAATTAACTAAATTAATTAAATATTATCTGGTTGGGAATTTGGGGTCACATTACAAAATACTAGATTTTGGGGGGTTCTTTTTTGTCAATTTATATTGCAAGTTCAAATTAGAGCTTGTTGGTGCAAATTTGAGCTCACCATTGAGTTCAAGGTGTTTCAAGAAAGTCAATTTTCCTTTTGCTTCATTCAAATTGGACATATGAGGCCAGATCTATGAAGTTGAAGATTGATTGCTAGATCTGGAAGGTAGCTGCAATTTTGGAGCATTTTAGGTGAAATATAACCCTATCATTGCGTTCAAAAGGCCCAAAAACCCCAAGATAAACTATCAATTCATCAAAATCAGACACTTTTGCTCGAGGCCATTAGAAAAAATTCCCCTCCTTGCTTATTTGTACGACCGTACGGTTGCGTCATTATTGCAGTCGCTATAGGATGACATCAATATGTGGTATAGTTCAACAAAAAATATCAGGCTTTAAAAAAATTATCTAATTCAATTTTAAAAATAATTATTAAAAAAATTAGAGTATAGTCTGCAGACTATATAGTTTGCAAACTATACCTAATGTACTTGTAGGTACCATCAGCCTCTAGCTGAGCACCGTGTGGCATGAGCAAGCCTTTCCATCGATCCTGTATGTGACTAATTTAAAAAAATGGTTGTTTTTTAAACAGATGGTGAAAATGAATATTCTACCATATCAAAATAGATTTAGTCAATGGTTCAAAAAAAAGCATATATCGGCCATCCAAAGAATATTTTGACAACCCCAACCATGACATATGATGACCAATCATATGCTAATTTAAATCTAGTAGTTTTATAATCTTCAAGGAATATTCCCTGCTGACATCAGTAAGGCCTTTGTAAAATCCCCCCCCCTTCTCCATTTGAATTTTCATTTTGAAGGGTGATTTTCAAACTCACATAACTCGGGCTTAAGAGCTCCTTTTTGTGATATTTTATTTCTTTGGGGTAGAATTTTATGCTCTTCGTAGTGATGGAGACATTTTTTGATTTTGGTGTCTAGATTTTCTAGAAATTATAGATTCTCACAAGTGTTGCGAGTCATTCTCGTTTTGGGAACTTTTGAGGCTCCATTCTCACTCCTACGATAACATTTTTGGGTCCAATTTTTTTGAAAGTGCATAATTTTTCATGTACTTTTCAGTGGTGTGATCAAGTTGATCTCATTTTATAACAAAAAATGTACTTGATTCTATGGATAGATTTGGAATTTGCATTTATCGAGATCAAGACCACTTCACTATTTTTTGGAAAGTGGCATCTACAATCACACTAGTCATAAAGTGCAAAGCTCATATATTGCTGGGGGGTTCTTTTATTGGGTGAATTTGAGGGGGTAATCTTGTGGTTGATTTATGGTGATAATTTGAGGAGGTATCATGGGTTTTCCTATTCATCCTTCTATGGTAATTCTAAAAAAAGACAATTATGAGTCTTGAAAAAAAAAGTATCCCGACACATCTTAGGTGGCTTAAGCTTTTTCCATATCTTTATGGAATCCTACCTAAACCAAACACAACTTGGAAGAAATCAGTTTGGGGTAATAATAATGATCATATTATAGGATTAATTGGTACAACTATTGGTGTTGATATTCCTGTGGAGATCTTAGATATTGAGTGCCCACACACACTTTGGACCAAGATTTGGGAGATCTTTGGAGACCCTCATATCTCTTCATTCCTAGATGATCTTGTTGTAGATTGTTTAACTCCCCTTGATGATGTTGATAATATACCCTTTAATGATGATACTTTAGAGGAGCTTGAATATTATGAATTTCTTGAATGTCTAGTTGACAAAGAGACTTCTCTTATTGCTGCTCCTCCTATTAAGATCACATTGCCATCTATTGTTGCATTTGATGATACTTGTGTTGCCACAAATTTGGCTTCTTGTGATTTAGTGCAGTAGGATATTTATTGTCTTCCATATGACTTCTTGACAAGTATTTTAGACTTTTTTATGGAGTCTCATATTGCTGATTTGGGAGACACCATTGATTACATTCATCTTCTCTTTGATGGAGATTACCCTTCTTCAACTGTTGCAACAAAACACTCTGACTCTCTTGTTCATTCTCTACATGATCATTCTTCATAGTTTGATGTGAGGATATTTTTGGAAAAAATTTGGAGGAGGATTCTTTATCTTTAGAGGAGATATTATTATCTTTGGATAATGTTCTACATTCATCTCTACTAGATTCTGGATTGTCATCTTTACCAGTATGGCCTAGAATGCCTGTTTGGAGTGTGCCAACTTTTGACATTGACATGGAGATACTTGAATATGATTCAGAGACATCATCTATCATCCTTCTTCCCTCATATTTGTTTCAGGAATTAGATGACATCCTGCATACATTCTTGGTTTTGTTTCTGCCTGAGGGAAGGAATTTTGTTTGACGGTCTTGGATCATCTTCAACATTCATTATCAGGAATCTACCATCATTATTGGAGACACTACATTGAGGGGGGTTGCATTGTATCTCTTCTTCTCCTCTCTTATGGGGGGAATTTTTACTTGCATGGGGTTTTTTCCTTCTCATTCTTCATTGAGATAATTTTGTATATGTTCTCTTTTTTAAGGAGGAGTTTTGTCCCACTAGGTTTTCTCCTTTTTTTTTCATTTATGAGAGATTGTATTTGTATTTTTACATGGGTACCTAACATGGCTTCATATCGAGAACCATCCTTGTGTCATTTGTATATTAGTACTCCCTAAGTTGTACTTAAGGGGGGGTGTTGGTGTAAATAGGTGTTTTACCTATCCAGGTCCTATTTACATGTTAAGTCCAGGTCCTAGGAAGGATTATTTCTAGATCTAGTGTTAGTTGTCACTAGATCTTATCTTATCTTTTGGAATTTAATGCTTGTGTCCTAGGTCATTTAATATTTGTTGAGTTAGTTGTCACATGGCATAAGATTAAGACACTTGTCATGATTCTATCTAATCATATGTCTCACCTTGGCTATATAACTAAGGGTCTCTCATAAATTGTATAATCCATATTGAATTCTATTTGCATTATTGATAGGAATACATTTTATTCTTGTCATATAGATCTTCTCTCTTTGTGCTTTCCATTTGGCCTCTAGATCTTGGTAGGCTATCTCCATAGCCAAATATTACACCTAATTGACATATTTTTTAGAGTTTCGAATGTCTTGTGTTGTAGGTATTGAATAGTCATAAGCATGGTTAAATAAATCATTGAAGCTAAATTATTTAGTGAGTCACCCTTAACTCTTTTGGATAGTTGGGTTTCCAAACTACTAGATCTTGGTCCTCTTGGATCCTTCCCAAGATCGTGCCTTGGTGAGGTTTCCTCTAGGAAAGTGAACATGTATAGAAGATGGTCTCCTCCTACTCATGGTTTTCTCAATATTAACATTAATGGATTGGCCCATGGAAATCCTGGTCCTACAAGGATTAGAAGAATTAGTTGAGACTACAATGACTATTCAATTCTTCTTTTCTTCCTTTGTGGTGGTTAATTATAATAATCTGATGGAGGCAAGTAGGTAATTCTAAAGGCTGTAAAAAAGGCTAGTGAGCTAGGTTGGTCAAAGATTAACTATGAGATGGATTCCATGATTTTGGTCTCTTTACTGAATAAAATGAATTTGGAGGATGCTTCATGGTGGTTGGCTCAACTGGTTAGAAAAATTCTCCTTATTTATTCTAACTTTGAAATCATTTTTTTTGTTTATATTCATAGAGAATAGAACAAAGTGGCTGATTGCCTTGTAAAATGGGCTTCAAAAGGAACTAATAATAGGAATATTGTTGATTAGAATGAGCTAGATCAACACAAGATTTATCATTTATTTCAACTAATTCAAAATGATCAATTGGATTAGTAGTTGGGGGTTGGACAAGAGAAAGTATTGTATTGATGGTAATTTGGTATTTTGGTATTCCAGGCATCCTCAATGGATTTCCCATGTTTGGATTGGTTTGACGGCTATTTCCATTTAGAAATCTACTCAAAGTGCATGTAACTAGTTTTCTTGTTTAATTATCAATTTAATGATTTTTTAGTCTTATACCTTCATGCATGGATTCTAAGAGTTTACAAGCTTCACTAATTGCTTCATAAATTCCAATGTGAAGCATATATCTATCTCAAACACTTCTTAGAATGACTAAAATTAATTATTAATTATATGATAAAAAAGTGATAATTTTTATATTTGTATATCTTATGATTATAAGATTTTTTTTGGATTCATTCACAACGGTCCATAAATTTCTAGCCATGAATTTAACATGACGTTTTATTTTCTATAAAGAATAATTATTTCCATTTAACATAAGATTTATTAATAGTAAAATTAGAATGAAATACATAATAAATTTTATTCAATTTTAAATAAATAAGAATAAATAATTGTAGAGTAGGAGGATTCGTCACCTCCGAGAATCCAAGTCACAGGAGAGTCCCAAGGAACAAAATGCCCTAAACTACCTTAGATAGTTTGATAGGTTGATAGAGAGGCTAAAAAGGAAGGGCAAACAACGCACCACTTTCCTTTTGCTAAAGATAGGTGTGTTTAGAATCGGATGAGACGACCTCAGAGGTTTTAGATAATGGACCAAATAGCTCATTGTCTGAGGATGATAGCATGGGAGCTAGGCTCCAAAACTGTGCGCTGGCGTCTCAAGTAGGTGCTGGCGTCCTGTACGAACAAGGGTCTAGCAAACAGACAAAAAATGCAAAGGGCTTACTAATGACCCAACTAACAAAGTTTTCATAGTTTTATGAAGAAAGTGCAAAAAGAAAAGAGTACAAAAAGAAGGATAATTTAAGCTATTCTAATGTGAAAACGATAGAGAAAGAGTTAGAAAATCTACCTTTCACACGCAATCTAGTCTTCTAGTTGATTCCAAGTAACAAGTCGAGACACCTACACATAGAAGAACGATAAAATGTTGGGGCTGTGTTTTGAGGTTTCCCTCAGTGAGAACCCCATTTTGGTGTTCCCACCTCCACATACAACTAGAATGCCACAAGATAGAGAAATCGATAAAGAATAAAAAAAAATGATACAACCAAATAGAGAGCACAAAAAAATAGAATGCTACTCTAAAAGCACGATGATGCAACCAAAACAACAAGATCCAATATTACCTTCTCAACTACAAGCACTCAAGGCCAATAGTAGAAGGAAGAGAATAACACCACCATGTAGAGAAGATGAAGCTTGACAATCCAACAATGGCAATGGTGTTGCAACAAGAATGTGTTGTTGAAGCCAAGAGAAGAGCTTGTAGCAACAAGATAAATGGTGTAGAAACAAGAATCAAGTGTGAAGAATGAAGTGTGAAGTGTGTAGAGAATTAAAAATGAAGAGAGAGTGAATAGAGAATGAAGAATTCCAAGAATTAGAGTTTGAATGCAAGAAAATGGAGGTAAACTGTTGATTCTCATCAGTCAAGGAAGCATAGAAGCCATTACCTTTGCAACAAATCGAAGACGTAATGGTTTTGTAAGTTTCAGGGGTAGGAATCCTATCAAGATGCTAGCGTGACAGGCGGATGTCCACATGGTGTGTGCGCGTCCTAGACAAAGATTCCTCCACCGATGTAAAAAGACAAGGCCACACAGATGGAAAAAGTTGACAGTGGTGGGGTTTGTATCAATGAACTTATAATTTCTAAAGTAAAGGAAAAATAAACAGGGAAGTTTCCAAGGGTGCAAATTCATGCCATTACATTTTCCCCCCATTTTAGTGAGCATACATGTTAGTGCGAATGCGAGATAAAGTAGAAAGAGGTTGAAGAGAATATACCCTTAGCATCGAGGAAGCAAATCTTCAATTTGGTGCACTTGGACGTGAAAGATAGAGATGACTCAATAGGTTCTCTGTCTTACAAAGCTATGGAAAAAAGGAGGCTCCACAGGTTCTTGGTCCTGCAAATCAAGCTTTGATATCATCGAAAACATGTTAGGCTACAGAAAAAAAACATGTTAGATGAAAAATCATAAGACATAAAAGCCAACATGAGAAAACACAGTCTGATCAAATACATTGGTTAGGTAAGGCTGCGACTACTACAAACTTTGTTGTAGGACAACTTCACAAAAAAGATGGGTCTAACAGGCTGCCCCTAAGCTAGACGTGAGGGTATATGTTGTTGGACACAATGACATTGAACACCAAATACAAGAAACTCAATTTTTGCAAAACACCAAAGCATGCAATTGAAGGAGAAGTTTTCAAAGGGGTCCCATCATAAATCCTTCAAGACACCAAAGGGTTCATTCAAAGGAACACTCTGATTGAAAAACATCACATTTTTTGCAAATGATTCTGTCATTAAGGAATCCTTTTGAAAGATCCTTTTGTCAAGGAACCCGTTGGAAAGAATGCTCCTTTTCAAAGGAAAGTTTTCAAACTCTTTCATTTTAGAAAAAAGTACTCCTTTTTCAAACGAAAGTTTTTAGATTCTTTCACATACAAGACCCTTTTTGGAAGAAAATTTTGTCCAGGAGTCTTGAGAGAATTCAACATTTTGGAAAATGACAAGTTTCAATAAGGGATTATTTCATCAAGGAATTCATTGTAAAGAAAATTTTGACACCAAGTAATTTTTTTTTGAAAGAATTCACCACATTGAAAATCAAAACATCATGGTAGCCCCCTTAGGATGGTGTGTACTACGTAGAGGAGCACATGGAATCCTAAGGAGAGAAAGGAGAGGTAGATATGTTGTGGCACACAACACATGACGAGATGTATTTCATGGTATGTTGTCACACACACATGAGGAAAAACACATAAGAACCACAACATCGAGAAGCAGACAAAGGCAAAGAAACCAAGAGAGACAGGGGATCTAAGAGTTCGAGGTTAGATCTGTTTATAAATACAAATAAATATAATACATTGTATGAACGAAATAGATCATGAAGGATAACACATGAAGAAAAAATAAAAATAAAAATTGGGTCAATATGGAAGAGGGCATAAATGCCCCCAATGCTTTGCATTGTCCCTAATTGTTGAAAAGCAAACTTACAACATGTATGGAAGAATGATGATACACATAGAAGAAGTTCATGATAAATTTTCTAGGCTTGTATCCAAGCACCTACAAGGGTAGCAAGGGTCCTCCAACTAGGATAAAAAACTCATAAAGAAAAGCATGGGGGGGAACACAAACACACTAACAATCTAATCTACATATAAAGAAGAGGTACCACCCTACTCCTCATTGACCAACAGGTCATCCTACTCCCAATATAGATCACTATATGGGTAGGGTAGACAATCCTACAAGGATGGGATAGTGAGGGCGACAACCTCCAACTCCCCTGAAACAAGGGCCAAGGAAGAAGGCCCCTCAAGGTCTTCTTCACTGAGCTCTTGTGAGGTAAAGGTTATTGATCATGCAAAGATTGAAGATAGAGCCAAAATATCATCCACTGAATTAAACATGCACTTTGTCAGAGTGCCATGTGATAATTGGGTGAGAGAAGAAGGAGGCACCTGAGATCCATTTCCAACCTCATTGAGAGGGGTAGTGACAAACTCAGGGGACATAGGGGCTACCTTCGTCACGAGGACAATGCAGGCCAAAATAGAACCACCTTCCAAAGAAGGTGGCCCCTTCTTTTGACCTCCACTTGAAGCGAGGTCATTCTCTAGCTTACACTTCAATGGAGGATGTGAAATCCCCACATAAGAAGAGAAAGCCAAGGATGAAGAAGCCAAAGCTGTAATAGACACCACCATGGTGTTCAACATGTGAACGGGTTGAGAAAAGGGACAAATGTCCGAGAGGGACATCAAAAGATGAGGCTCCACAAAAGGAGCGATGAAGACCTGCACCCTCTTGGGGTGAGGATCATCAATACCTATTGGGGGAAATGAGAGAAGAATAGAGGTGATTGGAATTGAAGCAGGAACAACAAGAGAAGACAAACAACATAAGAGGATACAAAAATGGGGGCCACTAGTTTCCCCTCCATATTATGTGAGGCTATGTGTTCAGAGGTGAGAGCCTTTTTTCGGTACTTGCGCTCATGTGCAAGATGGTTACGTCAGCTACTGGTGCTGGAAGACGCATCCTAAGAAGAGGTCGGAGGATGCTACTCAACCACATGAGTATCCTTCACAACCGTGGCTGGTAGAAGGGTAGGCTCCTAGGTAGGTGTTACTCGATTTTCACTCGTGGGCCCAATCAGGTAGGGCAACCTATGTTTTAGGTGTTTATGAAGGCCAGATGGAGGAACATTTGCATCAAGGGTTAAATCATACATCTGATTCCATTTCACAAGGAGGTATGTTGGAAAGTATGCCTCAGTTGGATCTGGCATAAAACTCCTCAAAGAAGAAAGTCGTCGAGACTAGTTGAATGTCTTGCCGACTAGCATTGTGTTATATTCATTTGAAATCCTTTGGTCGCCAAGAGATCTCGATTGTTGTGAAGTTTTACATCTCTCTCTGCTTGGGAAGTCTCGCCAACCGTTCTTCACAAGGGTGGCGTCGGGGGGAATGATTTGCGTTTGGGGAGATGTCTCTCCGACCTTGTTTAAGTCTCGCTGAAGGGGTTTTCCTTCGGCATAAAGTCTGGCCGAATGATCATGGTCTTAGCTTGCCAAAGGATAAAGGGTTCGGCATAAGGTCTTGCCGAACCATGGTAGTCTCACCAAAGGATGCGGCCCTCGATATAACCTCTCACCGAATGGGGTGAGGTCTCGACAAAACATGGTGGCTTCGGAATGAAGTCCTACCGACAGATGAAAGTCTTGCCGATAGTTGTTCACAAGGCCGTCATTGGGGAGAAGGGTTCACATTCGCTGTGAGGTCTCGGCGAAAACAAATGTCATCGCGAAGAAAAGAAGGGCCTCACTGTGACGTCTCGGCGACCAAGTGGAGTCTCCCCAAAATGAAATGAGCTCACCGAATGGAGGCATCATCGCTGTGAGGTCTTTTCGACTCAAATAAGGTCTTGCCGAAAAGGGATTGTCTTTGGGGAAAAGAACCCTTGTTCACTATGAGGTCCTGCCGATAGACGAAAGTCTCGCCGACAGTTGTTCACAAGGCCGTTAGTGGGGAGTAAGATTTGCATTCGCCGTGAGGTTTGGCCGAATGGTCAAAGTCTCAGCGAAGGGGGGTGTGCTTCGGGGAGATGTCACACCGACCGAATAAGGTCTTGCCTAAAGGATGTGGCTTCGGGGTAATGTCCTGCCGCCTGTTGGTGGTCTCGCCGAAGTGGAATGAGTTCGATGAGAGGTAGTCTGAGATCAAAAGTGATAGAGTCTTGCCGAAATGAAAGGTTTGATCTCTGGGAGAAAGATGAAGGGCTCGCTGTAACATCTTGCCGATGGTCCGGTTGAATTGCTATCTACTGCCAGGTGTTTTCGGCAAGACCTCTTTCTGAAAGCAATATAGTCTTGCCGATGGTCTAGGTGACAACAAAGGTGATATTGGTATGAATTTTGAAGCTCGATATGAACTCTTGCTGATAGTTGTAAGCTATGCCGATAACTGCTAAAGGGCATAATCGCATCGGTGAGACACGACTAGTGTCTCACTGACATGCGATTTTGATGAAGTAACCTTTGACCTCTGGGAATCTATGTGGCATGAGTCCAAATAATCAAAAGGGGGCTAAAGACAAACCATTAGTTGTTTGAATGATTGACTACCCCTGTGAATGAGATCAACAAAGCATAAATGACACAGACTTACTCTGAGATCAAAAGAGATGGAGCAGCTCGGTGAACAATGTTGTGGAGATCTAATGGGAAGCCTGATGCTGCTTGCATAGGAGGTCAACATGTAGAGGGATCTTGAGTAGGAAGAAGGCCGAAAGAAGAAGAATCCGTCAGTCTTGGAGACAACTGTGAGGTCTACTGGCAAAAGGCAGATCGATATTAATGGTAATGCTCCAGGGGATTCGAGACAACTCTTCAAGATTGTTGCAAAAGATCAAGGAGGCTATTCCTAGAGCGACCCTTCACCGACATGGACAGTAGGGATGCACGTTTAATGCAACATTAACTTCATTAAAAAGATCTAAGGGCAGATCTTTCTGGAGGTTGATATTTTTGTAAGCCCTAGGGCAGGGGCTGACACTTTTTGTATATATGGCATTTTTGCCTCATTTTTGAGGGGGGTTCTTCTTATGCTTTTCGAAAGTTTGTGACTTTTGCAGTCCTTTCTCAGATTAGCAAACTTTTGTAACTCATTTGGAGCATGATATACAACGTTTACCTTGGATACCATTGATTTCCTCATTTTTCCTTCTTGTTCTTGCAACATCGTGTATTGTCAGGTGATTGATCAAGTTATTTGTGAGATCTTTTTTATTTCCCTGTAGCTTTGTCTCACGTATTATGCCTTTTCTGCAAAAGTATGGTTATGCAGGTTGTAAATTGTGTTTTAAAGTTGTATATGACCCTTTTGATTTGTGAAAATTACCTTTCCTTCTTAAAAGCATATGCAAGTCAACCTTTTTACAAAATATTCATGCATAAACTTACGGTAACGCATTATGCAGTTTAATGTCAGTCATCCTTATTCAAGTGTATGCCAGTCTGAATGTTCATAGCTCTTATTACATTTAGGTGTATCACCATAGAAATAATGTTCTCATTAGTTTTAATTTTTAAGCATTCTCCTTCTCCCCTTTTCCTTCACAAGATCAGTAGTTAGGTGATGACACCATAGGAAGCCGACCTTCTCTGGAGGTTGACCTCTGTTTACAAGAAACCCACAGCTTTAGAGGTCTTCCCATGTTACACTGAGGTGTTGAACATCAGGTTCAACAAGGTGCAAATTTTAGTGGATAACAGTTTTGGCACGCCCAGTGGGACCGTCGAATTACACAGCTGAAAGAAGATACATCTTATTGCTGATTTTGATATGCAATCAACAAATTTCAGACCTTAAGAGGTTGAAATTTGCATATCTGGCGACTCTGCTGCCCAAAGTAACTGGTTTCAATAGGCTAAGTGTCGATTTCATGGTAATATGTCGTACCATTCACCATTTTACAAAAATGCTATCTATATACCTTCTAATCTGCCATATCAAAGTAGTTATGCTGCTGATTTCACAGAATATTACCAGCAAAGCAATTTTTCTTATGAGTCTCAAAATTCTGATAATATGAGTTTGGAGAATATGTCTTTATATTTCCAAAAGCAGTTTGAGGAAATTGAAAAGCAACAGGAAGTCAATAAGCAGCAGGAGGATCTTGCTTATCAAGTTTATATTCATCAGCAGGAGGTTGAGACACAAAGAGGATCCTATTTAGTACAAGAATTTGAACAAAGTCAGTCTAACTCTCTTGAAGAACAACTTTCTCAAATGCCCCAGCTAGCTGCTACCTTTCCAAATCCTTTCTTTGAGGAAGGGATTCACTTTCCACAGTTCAGTGTTCCAAGTTTTGAACAGAATGAGTTTTCTGTTGAAAAGAAAGTAGAGGAAGAACAACCCATTGATCTAGACAGCTTACTTCTCATGGAAAAGGTCAGAAACGTAAACCCATTGCGTTTAGCTTTGGAAGTTTACTGATTAGAGTAGGAAAATAATGAACAGAAGGAGCAGGAAGTTACAATAGTACATGTGAAGATGATGTTGAATTGAATTCATTACTGAACCCCTTAGATTTTGATTCATTTGAAAAAATTTCTAATGCTGTTTATAAAATGGCTGAAAGTAGAATGTAGGGATTACCAGTTAAGGATCTTCACTTGCAGATAGAGGATGCCCAAGTTTCACTGGAAAAGGAATTACCTGAGGAGGAGGATTCAATTTCTTTATTTGACCAACTACCTGGTTATGTTGAGCAAGCTGAAGAGAGCATGCAGGTTCCTGATTTACTAGTTGATTTGGAACAACTAGAGAATATTGCCGACTTGTTCGATGAACTTCCTCAATTTGTTGATGAAGATGAAGATCTCACATGCATGATAGCATCTATGCCTGGTATGGAGCAACTAAATGATAAAAATCATCTACATTTAATGCAAAATTATGAGTTAGATGATATCATAGAAGCTTTTTGTTCTAACATAGATGATGAGCTAGTATCATATGAAAGGGAAGCATGTGATCAACCCATTCAAGTCAGTGAGACTATTGAAAAAGTTGTAGAAGATAATGCCTTGCAGCCTATGAACTTATTTGATGAGCTGCCCCACTTTGGTGAAGAGGAGTTATATTTTGTCATGGAAAAAGAGCATAAGGAACCATAGTTCGAAGATTTGTTTTCAGTTATCCAAAAGGGATATCAGCTCTTTAGTCAAGAAGATCCAACCATCGAAAACATTGATGGTTTCTTTTTAGAGAATATTATACATGATGCAAAGAAGTAGGACTTCTTTTTCATTACAGAGCTGAAAGAAAGAACAGCTGATCCTCTTATAAACAATAATAGTAAAATCTTTCAAGAAGATCAAACTATAGCAACCAATGAATAACCTACATATTACCTCCAATCAACATCTTTTCAAGGAAAAGATGAAGTCTTAGAGATCAACAAGGGGTTGAAAGTTACAATTTGGGTGTCATAACAAGGGGATGTCCTATTAGACACCTGGCACACTTAGCAGGCACTCAAAAGGGGTTGCCATTTGAATTACCTACTTGGGAGCACGAGATTGAGCATCAAAAGGCATTAATGCATGTTGCTCAAACTATTCAAAACAGTTGCATGCACCTCTTGTCTAACACAGAAAGGGAGGTAGTTTTCATGATTGGAGAGGTGTTTAATCTATGCACTCAACATTTAATTTTCCTTCATCACTGTTAGGCAATTTGCAAGTAGGAAGCATGTCCTATGTTGGTGAGAAAGGGTAGTTTTTTCTCACAACCAGTAAACGGTTATGTCTGATCACTACCATTGCTGGGTAGTGTAGGATAGAGTAGTTGTAGTTTCAGTTTTTTGCTTGCAATAAGTGCCCCATGGCAAGTTTCATTTTTAGTTTTGTCATGTTTTTCAATAAGTGCAGTTGCTGCACCTGGTTTTTCAGATTTTTTCTTCAACATAATTGCAGTAGTTTCTTTCAGTTTGTGTGGTTTGGGCTGAGTTACAAGGTTTTCAAAAATTTGAAGAGAAAAGCAATGACTCCATGCCTAATGGATAGGCCTAGGCTACTAGTTTGTATGTTTAGCAGGCAAACATCCACATGAGGTCGCCAGAAATGTTACCCGATTTTCACTCGCGGGCCCAATTAGGCAGGGCAACCTATGTTTCAGGTGTTTATGAAGGCCAGATGGACGAACATTTGCATCAAGGGTTAAATCATACATCTGATGCCATTTCACAAGGAGGTATGTTGGAAAGTATGCCTCAGTTGGATCTGGCATAAAACTCCACAAAGAAGAAAGTCGCTGAGACTAGTTGAATGTCTTGCCGACTAGCATTGTGTTATATTCATTTGAAATCCTCTGGTCGCCAAGAGATCTCGGTCGCTATGAAGTTTTACATCTCTCTCCACTTGGGAAGTCTTGCCGACCGTTCTTCACAAGGGTGGTGTCGGGGGGAATGATTTGTGTTCGGGGAGATGTCTCTCCGACCTTGTTTAAGTCTCGCCGAAGGGGTTTCCCTTCGACATAAAGTTTGGCCGAATGATCATGGTCTCAGCTCACTGAAGGATAAAGGGTTCAACATAAGGTCTTTCTGACCCATGGTAGTCTCGCCAAAGGATGTGGCCCTCGGTATAACCTCTCACCGAATGGGGGAGGTCTCGCCAAAACATGGTGGCTTCGGAATGAAGTCCTGTCGATAGATGAAAGTCTTGCCGATAGTTGTTCACAAGGCCGTCATCTGGGAGAAGGGTTCACATTTGCTGTGAGGTCTCGATGAAAATAGATGTCATTGCGAAGAAAAGAAGGGCCTCGTTGTGAGGTCTCAGCGACCAAGTGGAGTCTCCCCGAAATGAAATGAGCTCGCCGAATGGAGGCATCATCGTTGTGAGGTCTTGCCGAAAAGGGATTGTCATCAGGGAAAAGAACCCTTGTTCACTATGAGGTCCTGTCGACAAACGAAAGTCTCATCGACAATTTTTTACAAGGCCGTTAGCAGGGAGTAAGATTTGCATTCGCCATGAGGTCTGGCCGAATGGTCGAAGTCTCGACGAAGGGGGGTGTGCTTCGGGGAGATGTCACACCGACCGAATAAGGTCTTGCCGAAAGGATGTGGCTTCGGGGTAATGTCCTGCAGCCTGTTGGTGGTCTCGCCAAAGAAAAATGAGTTCGATGAGAGGTACTCTGAGATCAAAAGTGATAGAGTCTTGCCAAAACGAAAGGTTTGATCTCGAGGAGAAAGATGAAGGGCTCGCTATAACATCTTGTCGATGGTCCGGTTGAATTGCTATCTACTGCCAGGTGTTTTTGGCAAGACCTCTTTTTGAAAGCGATATAGTCTTGTCGATGGTCTGGGTGACAACAAAGGCAATATCGGTATGAATTTTGAAGCTCGATATGAACTCTTGCCGACGGTTGTAAGCTATGCCGATAACTGCTGAAGGGAATAATCGCATCGGTGAGACACGACTAGTGTCTCATCGACATGCGATTCTGATGAAGTAACCTTTGACCTCTGGGAATCTACGTGGCATGAGTTCAACCAATCAGAAGGGGGCTAAAGATGAACCATTAGTTGTTTGACTGATTGACTACCCCTGTGAACGAGATCAACAGAGCATAAACGACACGAACTTACTCTGAGATCAAAAGAGATGGAGCAGCTCGGTGAACAATGTTGTGGAGATATAATGGGAAGTCTGATGCTGCTTGCATAGGAGGTCAACATGTAGAGGGATCTTGAGCAGGAAGAAGGCCGAAAGAAAGAAGAAGTCGTCAGTCTTGGAGACAGCTGTGAGGTCTACTGGCAAAAGGCAGATCGATATTAATGGTAATGCTCCAGGGGATTCGAGACAACTCTTCAAGATTGTTGCAAAAGATCAAGGAGGCCATTCCTGGAGCGACCCTTCACCAACATGGACAACAGGGATACACGTTTAATGCAACATTAACTTAATTAAAAAGATTTAAGGGCAAATCTTTCTGGAGGTTGATATTTTTGTAAGCCCTAGGGTAGGGGCCGACACTTTTTGTATATATGAAATTTTTGCCTCATTTTGAGGGGGGTTATTCTTATGCTTTTTGAAAGTTTGTGACTTTTGCAGTCCTTTCTCAGATTAGCAAACTTTTGTAACTCATTTGGAGCATGATATATAATGTTTACCTTGGATACCATTGATTGCCTCATTTTGCCTTCTTGTTCTTGCAACACCGTGTATTGTCAGGTGATTGATCAAGTTATTTGTGAGATCTTTTTTATTTCCCTATAGCTTTGTCTCATGTATTATGCCTTTTCTACAAAAGTATGGTTATGCAGGTTGTAAATTGTGTTTTAAAGTTGTATATGACCCTTTTGATTTGTAAAAATTACCTTTCCTTCTTAAAATCATATGCAAGTCAACCTTTTTACAAAATATTCATGCATAAACTTACGATAACGCGTTGTGCAGTTTAATGTCAGTCATCCTTATTCAAGTGTATGCCAGTCTGAATGTTCATAGCTCTTATTACATTTAGGTGTATCACCATAGAAATAATGTTCTCATTAGTTTTAATTTTCAAGCATTCTCCTTCTCCCCTTTTCCTTTACAAGATCAGTAGTTAGGTGATGACACCATAGGAAGCCAGCCTTCTCCGGAGGTTGACCTCTGTTTACAAGAAACACACAACTTTAGAGGTCTTCCTATGTTACACTAAGGTGTTGAACATCAGGTTCAATAGGGTGCAAGTTTTAGTGGATAACAGTAGGAGTAAGAGGAGGGAGCGTAGGAGTAGAGACAACTGCGAAAAGAGAAACAAAAACTGGCACCTTGGTGGTGGGCCTCTTGTCGCTCTCTACCTGAGGGGAAGGTAGAGAAGCAGTATGAGGCTATAGAGGTCAAGACATAGGAGCACCCCCTCAAGGAACTTTCCCCTTGCCATAGAAACCGGGCCTAGGAACTATGGGCAATACAAGAAGTTCAAAGACCCGGTGCTTAGCTTTTCTCCATGTGGGCACCATCAAACTTCCCATATGAGGCATGCGAGTAGGAGATGAAGAGGCCACAACATGGTGAGAAGTAGAAGTAAGAGTAGATGATACATAAGAACTAGAAGGCCCTTGAGTGAGAGCAAGCTTCTCCTTCCCCTTTTTCTGAGTAAAAGAAGTAGCTTGTTACTACGCAATCATGGAAGCCTTCATGAAGACTGCATAGAGGGACATCAGATAACTAAACTTCAGCGCTGAGCCCCTGGTCTTATACTTAATATAAGCCTTATATAGCAAATCTCCCCTAAGAGGGAGAGGTCCTACCGGGGCAAGTCAAAAGTGATCTACTGCAAAACCCCCATGCGACACCAACGGTTTATAAATCGGTGTCATGCACTACATGCATAGAACCTTCATGAATAAATTTTAAACATTTATGAACCACAAAGGCGACACTGTTCATAGAGGTTAGCTAGGCATGCCCAGTCTAACTCAAAATAGGTTAGACTCTAGAATGATAATAAACAAAGCATCAAAAGCCTTGGGCCCTACCAAGACTGACAAAGAAATAGAACCCAAAGGGGCAATAAAGAGTCCATCATGTGTACAGAGGGTGGAATTTGAATCTTCATACTTCTCCCTATGTAAGCTATTTATAAACAACATCTCCTCTATTACCACATTGACCTGACTCGTTGGATCAACTAAAATGCCAGTTTTGACATTTCCATTGGTTCGGGTGGGGATGTATAAAGGGGAGAGCTCCTTATTGAGAGGCTCATCATGCGAGGTAAATGTTATGACAAGTGTAGCACTCACATTTTTGGGGGGAGGAGTATGCATGAACGAAACCATATTTATGTATTTAGATGGGAGTACCTCAGATGATACAAAAGATTGAATTACCAAGTTTGTAGAATGAGATGGAAACAAATATGTGTAGATTTGTAATTCACTGTTATCCTTTGCTACATATTTATTGGAATTATTCTTCTTTCCATCAAGACAGATAGTCCCATCATTGATGTGATCCTGGATCTCATGACACAGGCGCATGCACCTCTCGGTATCGTGTTCGTGTCTCGATGAAATTGGAAAAATTGGTGCTTGTCATACCAATCAAGATAGGCTTCGTTAGAGGTCAAGGTTATGGAAATGTTAAAACTTTATCTTTTAACAACTTCTTTAAAACAACAGTATAGGACTCCGATAGCCCGATAGCTTCATGAAGTGTCTATTGCACCCCAAACCTTTATCTTTGGGTGTAGAGACAACATTCACAACAACTTTGTTTTTGCTAGAAACCAACACTACAGATTGGCTATCAGAACCAAAGCGCGAGGACGAACCCCCAAATTGTGCCACCATCTATTGGTATTCACGCAATGCAATACATGGGTGTGCAAAAGAAGGATATTCCATTAAGGAAAACTTCTCTTACCATGATTTATGTAGGTTGCTAATGAAAACCTTCTGCACATCTGAGTCGGGTAGAGGGTAAGAGATTTTTAGAGAATAACACTTAATACTGAGCAATAAAATCAGTTACCTTCTCCTGGTACACTTTCTTACATTAGACGAGATATGAAAATGTCATCTTCAGCCTGATATTAGCCTAGAACTGTTGGAGGAATTGATTTACCAACTGATCAAATGAGAAGATAGAGTTATCCGATAAGGAATAATACTACTCAAGGGTAGTGTCCTTAACAGAGCTATAAAAAGTTTAGCCATTAGAGCATCATGGTGGAAGAAATCAATTCACATAGCATTAAATTCCAAAACATGCATCTGAGGATCTCCACGACCACCACATTTTTCAAAATTTAGAATCTCCATCCCCTGAGGGATAGGAGTGTTCAAAATAGCAATAGATAAAGGACTATGACGAAAGAAAGGTTGAAAGATAGGTTGAGAAGTAGCACTAGGTAGGCTCATTAGCTGGTTTTGCATTTGACCCATATTTTGCAACAAGGTGTTTAAGATAGGTTGAAAAGATGAAACATGACCAGAGGAACCTCCACTAGAACCACCAGAGCCACTGGAACTACTAGAGCCACCAAAACCACTAGAGCCACTAGCTCCCATTCTAGTAGAGACCTCGCCACCTGAACCAACATGGAATCCAGGAGCATTTGGGATAGCAGAGCTAAATCCCAAGGGTATCTTGCTTTCTTTAAAGGTGGGGGTCGACGGTGAACCAGAGGTGGTTTCAACGGAAGGACTAGTCTTGGCCATAAACATTGATACCTTAGGCATCGAGACTTCTATCTGTCTTTTAGTGGTCTTAGAGCCTAAGTCTTGGACAGTGATCGATTTAGGCTTATATGTTGGGACATGAGTGTCCACAATGTCTGCAAGGCCTCAGAGAAATTCTACACCTTTTCGGTCCTTATCTAACATAGCTCTCAATGTAGTAACAACATTAGTTGCTTTGGCCAAAGTTCTTTCTTTCTCCAAGTACTTCTCAAACTCCTCAAGTCTCATATCTAGGGAAAGAAGCTACATCGTAGGAATCTCAATAGAATCTTCTTCCTCCACAGATGAAGCGGAAGGAGAAGTAGAAGGTATAGGAATTCGAGGAGCTTCTCCAAAATGACCAGAGAAACTTGTATTTGTTCTTGACATTACTTCTTCAAAGGTAGGACCAGTAGTGACCTTCTTAGGATCCATCTCTATGTGTCATACGCTTCTTCTAACAATGTGCCTGGAGGTTGTCGATTGAGTCGTAAAGCTCATAAGTCTTTACAACACACAAGTCCATAACACACCCAAGACACAAGATAAGAATATTCAACACTAAGAAATGAAAATAAGACTTTCACGTCAGGTTCACCAAAAATGTAGAGTACGGGGATTCGTCACCCCAAGACTCTAGGTCACGGGAGAGTCCCAAGGAATGAACTACCCTAAATTGCCTTAGACAGTTTGACAGGTTGAGAGAGAGAGAGGTTGAAAAGGAAGAGCTAATAGCGCACCAATTTCCTTTTGCTAAAGATAGGCATTTTTAGAACTGGGTGAGCTAGCCTTAGAGGTTTTAGACTACAAACTAGATAGCTTAGTATCTAAGGATGACAACGCGGGAGCCAGACTCCAACATGACACACTGACGTCTCAGGTACGTGTTGGCATCCTGTATGGATAGGGGTCTAGCAAATAGATAGAAAACATAAAGGGCCTACTAACGACCTGACTAACAAAGTTTTCATAGTTTTACGAAGAAAGTATAGAAAGAAAAGAGTACAAGAAGAAGAATAATTTAAGCTATTATAATGTGAAAATGATAGAGAAAGAGTTAAAAAATGTACCTTTCACACACAATCCAATCTTCTAGTTGATTCCAAGTAACAAGCCGACACCTACACACAAAAGAATGAGAAAATATTAGGGCTTTGTTTTGAGGTCTACCTTGGTTAGACCCCCATTTTGGTGTTCCCACCTCCATGGAAAACCATAATGCCACAAGATAGAGAAAGCGATAGAGAGTAGAAAGGAAATGATACAATCAAATAGAGAGCACAAACAAACATAATGCTACTCTAAAAGCATGACGATGTAAAAAAACAACAAGATCCAATATTACCTTCCCAACTATGAGCACTCAAGGACAATAGCGGAAGGAAGAGAATAGCACCACCACGTAGAGAAGATGAAGCTTGACAATCTAGCAATGGCAATGGTGTTGCAACAAGAATGCGCTGTTGAAGCCAAGAGAAAAGCTTGTAGCAGCAAGAGAAATGGTGTAGAAACAAGAATCAAGTATGAAGAATGAAGTGTGAAGTGTGTAGAGCATGAAATAATAAAGAGAGAGTGAATAGATAATGAAGAAGTTCAAGAATTAGAGTTTAAATGCAAGAAAATGGAGGTAAAAAGTTGATTCTCATCAGTCAAGGAAGTACAAAAGATGTTACCTTCACAGCCAACTGAAGACGTAACGATTCTGTATATTCTAGGGGCATGAATCTTGTCAAGACGCTAGTGTGGCATGCAGACGCCCACACGACGCACACAGATCCCCAATAGAGATTCCTCCACAAACACAAAAAGACAAGGTCACATGGATGAAAAAAGCTGACGGTAACGAGGTTTGCATCAATGAACTTATAGTTTCTAAAATACAGAAAAAATAAATAGAGATTTTTCCAAGAGTGCAAATTCACGACATTACAATAATATATTAAATATTGAATTATACAAAAATAGATGTCAAATAAAATATAACTTAATTTAAATCTCATTTAAAAAAAATCATCTAACAATTTAGTTCTAAAAATAAATTAATTTTCTACAAGGAAAAGAAAAAAATACATGTATATTTTTTAAGTTGTATGATTTATTAAAAAACTCCCTTTTCTTTATAGATAAGGAATACCTCTTTTAATTTAATTATAATATAAAATAATATATTTCATACATTTTATATAATATAAAGTATATTATTATTTTTAATTATGTAAAACATAAATTTTTATAATATATATATACATATATGTGTATGTATATATATAATATTTTCTATATATAAATATGATACACATTATTATTAAACTTTTTTATTGTATCAATTCAGAGTTTAAACTTAGAAATTGAATTAAAGAAACACATAATATGCATAGTAACAATAGCAAGAGTGATCATGTAATAATTTAGAGATGATAGTTGTGAAGGCCAAGTTATACCATTACGAGTTTAGGCTACTAACAGTCATGATAAGGCCTAAATCATGAAGAAACAAGTGATAGAGGGTTGAGCCCTATGGATATAGTTACAACCTCTTCATGACCCCATAACATGTTATCCTAGGAGTCATTCCACACCATATAACTATAGAAAACTCTTTGGTGATCATAAACGATTCTTTAAAAACCATTAATATCCGGTAGGAGGCTTTAAGAAAGGTTTTAATGAAAATGAGAAGTTTAACAATGACTTATTAATTTTAATTAACTTTTAAGAAAATCAAATCCATATGGAGATTTTTTAAACCATAGAGAATTTGGCCACCATGGTTCCTTTGTATAATAAAGTAAATGCCTTATAGAATAATGGTCTTCATGGACTACAATTTTTACAAGATATTTTATATCTTGTAACTTATATATTTCATGAAGTTTTCTTAGGGAAAAATATTTTTATACTGTAATATGTTTTTATATATATAGAAGTCTATTTTAGGGGGAAAATATTAATATATATTTTAATATCTCATTTCAAGAAGTCTAATTTGGTCAAGAAAATTTAATTGGAATGCATATTTTTACTATGTTTGGAATTTTTATAATATATTTTTTAAATGATTTAAAATTAGGGTTTTCATTTAAATGTTTTGTAAATTCTAGTACAACTACTAAATTTCCGTGTTAATTATATATAGAGAAGCCATAGCAATAGAGATTTTTTTTATAGTAAATTCTAAAAGGGTAATAGAGACACCTACAAATGTCCAAAGAGTAATTTTTTCTCCTCTTTGCGGATATGCTTCTCCTATATCATGTAAAGAAGATTACTGTAACCTTAAATATGATTTGATATCATGTTATAAAATCAAGATCTTAGATAGGTGTTATAATCAAATTAATGCATGAATTAAATTTAAATAATATATAAATAACTTGTAAAAGAAAAATAGAGAAAAAAGTAGCATTGCACATTGTATAAATATGGAAAGGAAAAAATATAAAGGTAAAAATCTCTGCAAGCATCATTCTTCGCATCAAATTTGTCAAATCTAGACATGCAAGAAACCTAGTTTACAATATCTTTCTTATTTATACTTTTAATAATGATCTCTCAACATATGAAACCCTCTTATTGACAACTCTTTTGAAAAGTACTCAACAATATCTTCACAATAATAATATTTCACCCTTCAATATTTATGTTCGAATTAACCTTGAAAATGGCTACTTGAAGCAATAAAAAGAAAAATATTAGACAAAGATATATACCTATACATTGGATTGCGAGGTATTCCCTTCAAATGTATTACCTATCACCTTACAAACACTTTTCCAAGAATTTTCCTACTAAACCAACACATCCCAAACTAGCTCAAAACCACAAAGAAGAAAATTTTATTCCTACCTAGAACAAAATAAATAGAAGAAGATCTAAAAGAAAGTGCTCACAACCTCAAAGAGAGATTAATTATCCTCTACTTGATGATTCCAAATCCTTTCAAATTATTGAATCAAACCATGAAACTAATCCTAACTCGGAGGTTAATCTAGCCACTAAAGATATTGAAGACTCAAAATTAGAAGTTCCCATGACTCCCAACAAGGTTTTGTATGATGATGAACTTTCCAATATTTTGGATGATACTAAAAAATAGTCACTTTGAACTTATAGAGGAAGGATCTATCCTAAGATTGATCTTTGATCATTCTCACACAAGATCCATAATTAAAGTGGGCAAGAAATCAAAGAAACATGTCATGAACAATACTTAAGTGACCTTGGATGGTTCAAAACCAAAAAATACTTCTAAAAGATGAATTTCCTCTTATGGAACTGTAAGGGTTTGGGTGGACCCCTAATACAACAACCTCACAATTTTAGTTAAAGATCACAAACCCTAGATAATTATCTTGTAAGAGACTAATATAGATTTTAAAAAATATTTGTAGGCATTGGAAATAAATAAAATAAAATAATCACTATATCAACCAAAGGCGCTTTAGGTGGAATTCTTATAGCCTAGTACCCTTATCATTACACCATGATTGACTAGTTCATGGTGACTATTAGCTCTCCATCATGTTCCAATCTAATTCTCACATGTAGTTCAATTTTTTGAATGTTTGTACTCCTAATTCCCCAAATCAAAATTCTATTAGATTTCCATCTTTGCCATGGTTGAAATCTATAAACTATTTAATCTCGTAATGGGTGGATACATTAATCTTATTCTTTGGGTTTGAGATCCTTGCAAAGAGAATGTTGAAGACATTATTAGCATTTCTAATTTATAAGACATACAACTTTTACATGGAAAGCACACTTGGCTAATTAAAATAATTGGCACCCACTAGATTATAAAGAGGCTAGACAAATTTCTAGTAGATGAAGACCTTATTCTTATTTTTTAATAATAAAAATAATACTTTCATAGTCCATAATAGTGAAACTAAAAGTTATTTTGGATGTAACTATGTAGATATTTTTAGCATCAACATTTCATATCACCCTCCTTGATCCATCATTAGAAAATTATGAACTCGGGTTAGGTTGAAAACTATGTTCCTTAAGAAGATATGGAGAAAGGGATATGAGAGCAAAGAATAAGAAAAAGGTAGTCAACAAACTCAACAAATGGGTTCAACATAAATCTTTTCGTTTTAACTAATATTATAGTATAAATTTGACATATGTAATATTTCCAAATTATTATATAAATTACAATTTGTATTATAATTAAAATATAATCAATGTACCATTAATAGTATATATATATATTAGACTGTAGGAATCGGTTGGGTATTCGTCCCCCTATAAATTGTAGTGTGCTTGGTAAATTTTTTTCATGTGACTGTGGTGCTGGCGTGACACACCCTTCGATACCATGGGTTTGGGGGGAGACTAGACCTCGTGACCTCTTGCCTGCAATAGGATGCTTTAGCCAATCGAGCTAGGCCTCCCGCTCCATTAATATAATATATATTTATTAGTATTAGTATTAATATATTTTTTGAGCAATGAAACTTGCATTAGGGAGTCATACCCCTATATATAAGAGGGTTGTTACATCATTTTAGTTACTCCACAAGAGGGCTGTTACATTATCATACACTTATGATGATAATATTTGACTATTAACAATAAACATAATAAAAATAATATTCCCAAAATACCCTTAACCATTCCTTATCCTAAATAGTTTCCCCACGTTTCTCCATGCCACCATCTTTGGACTTCTCACTTTCAAACAACCAAGAAAATGACTAGTCAACCTTCGACACTGAGGAAACATCAACAATCACTTTCAAAAATTCAATGACCTATTTTGCATTCTGACAATGACCATTCTCATCTTCTCCCAAAGATCTAATAATAAATGGTACCCATGGGCCAGAGTAATGGGGGTTGATCTGTGGCCAATTCCAACTTGAGCATTGCATCATCCATGAATTTCTTGACCCCACACACCACTGAGTTTTGACGAGTACTTCCACCACTTTTTAAATTACCTCTTTTGATTCCCCTAGATCCAAAAGTATTGCTAAAAATATTGAAGAGATATACGTACTAACCTAGTAAAGGTGTGATGAGGATAAGAAGTTATCACCCAAAACTAGCTTCAAAACAAGCAACACCATTGAAAAATTAGTTGTAAACACCTCTTTAGTTTGAGCTCTGATAACTCCCCCTAAAAGTAATTTGTCACTTTTTTACCTATAGCAAAATTATTGTATCCATGTAATTTATAATGAAACAAGGCCAAAACCACCAATATCTCTCTTTATTCCTCACATTTGACAGTCAAGGGTGTATATTCATCAATTCTCTAGTTGGAAAACACGACTTTGGCCATCCCATATCTGACAACGTTCAAGCCAAGTTCCTTCACTCCATGCAAAATTATAACAATTTTTTAAATGATTAGGATAGAAAGGAACAAATATATGGGGTGAAATCATACCACACACTAGTTGCATTGGAAATTTGCAATTCCTTATTCATTTCTATTGTCAAAGTAGCCAACCTATCAATTGCAGCATTTTCTTTGCGGTAAAAGTGTCCCACTTTGTAATCTTCAAAAATTTCCAAACTACCCCTAACTATCTTTTTGAAATACATTGCTTTTGAAAATAATAAGTTACCTTATTTAGGTCTTACATAACTTTTCTGGAAAATAAGGTTCATTTTCTAACTTTTAATTACATTGAGTGACATAAGTCACATTTCCAAAAATGAAATTAGAAATTTGTAGCTTTGAAAGAAATATAAATTATCAATTTTGCTGTGATAGGCACTAAGTTTTCTCCTGATCCATACTGCATTTGTCAAGCACATTTCTCTTCTGAACACAAATCATCATCAAAGTTTCCTTAGATTAGTATGTCAAGCCAAGCAGTATCTTTAGTGACTATGAGCCTCGTTACCATGTCATAGTTCATAACCCTTTTTCTGTCTACTCCATTTGTAAACTATTGATCTGTACATGTCAAAATATATCTGCTTGCGAGAAATTGGCATGCCATACATTACACTCATAAAACATGTAATGTTTATTTATTTTATCAAAGCTTAACTCAAAAAGCATGTTTGACAAGATCTAAAGCTCGTTCCCTTGTAGTTCTAAGATCATCTTTCACATAACATTTTATCCATGAAGTATTTTCTCCATACTCTTTGCTTGAATCCTTAAAACATTTGGAATGAGTTATGTTCATGCCATCAGGGTACTCTACATTTCCATGAGAATTTTCAAAATATATTCCATACTAGTTAAAAGATGGCTTTTGTCTCTTAAATCCTGGCTTACTTCAACCAACTGTACGTTGTAAGTATGTGAAGGTGAACATTTCAGCCTCTTTTAAGATCTCTTCTTGTGGAAAAGAAATCTATGGAGCTTGACATAGAATTTTTAATTAATTGCAAGCTTCTTTAGTGGGCTCAGGGTATACAAATTGTTACTTAAAATTTTCTGAAACGTTTGCATTAAATCCATTTCGTGCATATCTCATTGGTAATTCTTTGGAAATCTTCAGTCTCTTTATGCTTGGCAAGACTATTCTGAAAGCACTACAAATAAAATTTCATTATTGCATGCATCACAAAAGAATGGAATCTCTGCAGAACATGATTGTGTACCAAATGTTGGCATTTAGATAGTGAATCCTGAAGCTGCCTCCTAAATAGATTTAGGAAGAAGCTGCCTGCAAGAATCTTCATCTCTCTTTTGTAACAATTGTGTTATTGCATGCTTCCACTTCACCCTCCACTTGCAAATAAAAATGATTTGAAATAACCTTGTCCTGAAATTTATCCTTTCTCTTACTAGTTAATGTTGGCTTGCAAAATAAAATATGTAGTTGCCCCATTTTAAAAATCCCATTTAGGTGCAGACTGAGAATGATTGCAAAGACTGTGGAATTTGGCGCTACATATGGAGGCGTCCTTAGAAGAGAAGAACGTGACAGTTAATTGTCTGTCTCACAATGTTATCCTGTTATCATAACCCTCCTGTGTCGAGTGAGGAATAAAAGCAGAGCAAGGGCGGCGGCGCATTACCATTTCGAATGTATCCTGCACACATAGCACACCATGAGACACATTTTCCATCGGGCAATTTGGCGATTTTTGTCTATGTTTTATATTTAAAATGCATGTGTGCCACAGCATTTTCCAACTGTAATATCTGATAAAAATCCTCTCTTGCGCAGGACGAGAAGATGATGGCAAAGGTTATAATGATTTTTTCTTCTCAGCTACCCAATACATTTGAAAGTTACAAAATTCTTTTCAGGAAGTCCATTTGATGCACAACCTGCAACTATTGTATTCCATGAGAAAACAGTTCGGCGCCATGACATTCCTTTGATACATTCTGTAAAATAGTTCGCATGTCAATTCGTGCTTCAGCACTTTGTATACATGACTATTTAGGCAGATTTTTTTATCTTTAATGTTTTTGTGCATGGAAATACCCTGCTTTAAAGCTTCCACATTGGCACAGGCAGGGAGGATGTTGATAAAAATCGTGGCATTTGGCTTTACAACTGCCAAATGCATTTGCATTAAAAATTTCTAAAACATTATCAACAAATCCATTTTGAGCATTCCCTGCGATCACAACATTGCATGACGTAACATTTTTTTTAGGCATTTTGTCAAACAATAAATCTGACTTGTAAATTCGATTTGAACCTATCTTGTAATCGTTCCATTTCATGAAATGACATGGAGATATAAACATTTCACATCTCTTGTCTCTCTTTTCACATTTTTCTGATTGAAATGAAATATTTTAATAACATTCACAAGGTGACAAAAGTCTATGGAACTCAAGATCAGCACAGGGACCATCAACAAAAACAAACTCTAAACAGTTTGTAATCTTTGTTCGAGATCAGCCTTTCTGTAATGGATTTTGATGATGAAGTTTTCAGTTTTGCCCAATCTTACCTCCTCAAACAAGATACTTAAATTATCAATCTATAGGTGTCTTCATAACTAACTTAACATTTTATACACTGAACACTCCATAACGAATTGCAACTACAACATTAGATGAAACTCCTTTATGCTTAGATAGCTGTTCATACCTTGTTCCATAACTCTCATTTTGGCGCAGGCCGGGATGATGCTGGCAAGGGTCGTGGAATTCAGATTTACATCTGCCAATTGCATATGCTTGAAAGTTTCTAAAGCCTTTTCAACAAATCCATTTCGTGCAAATCCAGCGATCATTGCAGTCCATGAAACCACATTTCTTTGAGAATTTATGCCAAATAGTTCACGTGCCTGCCTCTTTTCTCCATTGCGCCATTTTAGTAGGCATAAACTGAATTACACTGCACATTTTCTAGGCTTCAATTATAATCATAAAATGCCATTGCCATCCACTACTCATCTCAATCTCACCGCATTATGCAGAGAGGATCAACTGAAGAATACGTTGCACATTCATTAAATACATTTGCTGAGAGTTTCCTAATGCCCTTTCAATAGTCTTTTATGCTCCTCTGAATAGCTGTGCCTACTAATTGCATTTTGCTTGAAACTTTGAAAGCCTTCTCAGCAAATGCATTTGGAGTATCCAGCAACCATTTCGGCTCATGAGACCTCATGTCTTGAAAACTCATACTTCCAGACAGTTATAGCAATTATCCTATGCTTTCCTTTTTAAATGCTCAAAGGTTAGAAATCTTGAAAAGGTAAGCAAAGTAGTTAAAGAGGTTAGAATTTTGCAAAATGAGAGTATAGAGGTTAGAATTTGACAAAATGTGAGGAAATGAGATTGGAATTAGTTGAAATGTGAGCAAATGAGGTGAAAAATGGGCAAATAGTGAGCATGTGGTTAGAATTTTGAAAAATGTGAGCAATGAAGTTAGAATTTGCAACTTTTGTAAACATAAAGGTTATAATTGAATAAAGTGTGAGTGATGAGATTTAATGGTAAGATAATGCACGCAAAACTCACTTGACATCACCTAAACAAAACATTTAAATGCCCACAAAAAATACCCTTATGATTATTTTAAATTTTGGAAAAGTTTTAAAATAATCTCACGTATTTGTCTGGCAAAACTCTTGATCACTACTTAACACCACAAAATTGAAACATGCATAACTTTTGATTGGTAAAGCCTTTTGCCTTGAATTTTTCTGGGATGATAAAAACACTATGATGATCAAAACCTAGGAAAATAATTTTGTTTCGAGCAACCAAATCAAAAAATTAATGATTTTCGAAATTTGGTCGAAAAAATTGAAACTTTAAATTCTCCCAAACCAGGAACTGGGTTGCAGTGAAAATTGACCACATTACTCAAAAAAATCCCTAGAACATCCCCAAGACAAATTCTTCAAAAAATACATAGTTTAGAAAAATTAATTGTTTTTGCATTTTTGTCAAAGCACGAGGTCGATTTTGAGTGCAGTTGGAAACATACGTTTAAAACAATTTTCAATTTGACATCAAACATTTAAATTGACAACATCATCCTATATTAATGAATTGACCTTCAGGAATTGTAGTTTGAGTTTGACGATTTGCGGAAATGGGGCATGGTTTAACTGATTGATAATAAGGTTTTCCAAACAACAACCTTCAAGCATGCTCAAATGACGAATGATCCAAAAGACACCGTAGGAACATCAATTATCAACGAACCAAGTGATGATTTAATGTAACAATTTTGTAAAATGAACAAGTCGAAAATCAAGGTATAACAAAACCAATAATACAAGTTGGAACCCTAATAAAGATAATTTATTAAAACACAAATAAGGGTAGATCCAAACCCTAATTACCTTTGATATAATATAAATTTTATAAGAAAATCAAGTCTAAAAATCCTAATAAAAGAAGGATGAACCCTAAATTCAACCCTATGTCATGTAGTAATTTCAAGTTCACCATAAAATGTAGAAAAATAAATTAACTTTCACTACACTTTCATAGGAGAATACTAAATTAATTTTAACCATGCTAGAATTTTATCATCGAGTCCCACAAGTAGTGCAATAAATACAATAATTAAATAAAATAAGAAAAAGACATTTCTTTTTCAATTTGATGAAGAAAAACTTTCATAGATGTCACAAAATAATTCACCATTGTACAAAGGATTTTGGATCTATCAAATGACAATCTCAAAACAATAAATTTCTATATAAAATGTTAGGTTCAAGGATGCACTTGTAGATCTAATTTTTGTGACTATAAAAGGGAACTTGATGTTTGAGCTTAAAGTTTACCTACAAAAATGATCTAGTAGAATTTTTCTAATAAGAAAAGATTCACCTAGGTCTAATAAAAGTGTGTTTGGGAAAATTGTTTCGAGAGACACCATATGATACTTGTTAGCCAATGATTTGTTCTCTTTAAGTTAAGTCCATAGGCTGACCTATCTAACAACAATAAAAGAATATCAAATAGAATGTGTAGTCATGTAATATTCTCCTTGGATGTAGATGTAACACTTTTTGTCTTTCTACAATTGATTTATAGATATCTAGTAGATTCTCTTAAACCTTGATATATATGTTAGATGATTCAAATGAATTAGGGTAAGTTCTTAAATACACCACCCTACCATGTAATTTGAAATAATGCACGATTTAGTTAGCTCATAATGACTAGTAAGAAAGAGAAACATTGGCTTAACTTAATAAATTTAAATTAAGAATTATGATTCAAATATGCATGTGTGGAAGCAATCTCGGTCAATTCTTTATCCATGAACCTAAGCTAGGATGGTGATTGGTTGATTTAGTGGGTAAGTCTAAACTCTTGAGGTGTGAAAATGGAATAGGACCAAGATAAGCGAGTCTTGAAATTTTCACATAAAAGTACACCAACTTGCATGATACGTAGTTGTCATGGCTCCAAAGCACAAAGGAGAATGTAAAGTCCTTCACTCGAAAGACTAAAATTTTTTATGATTCCCCATGTTTGACAATGCAAGCATTTTATCAAACAGTTGATACTGTTGTTCTGATTTGGTTTCTAGTTATGGGCATTGAACTTTTTGAAAAATATGATAACACAAGAATTTGTATAGGAATGTAATATATATGCAGATTTAATAAATTCCAAAATTTATATTTCAATAGATATATTTGATAAACTGCTGTTACAATAATTTAAATCAAACTTTACACATTTTGGAATATTCAAAATTTTTTAATGCATCAGCAGCTAATCTGTAACCTTTGATATTGTATGTTACTATGTGGATTTCCAACCTGTACGACATCTCCAACAATGCCCTTTTACCTGTACGACAGCTTGTAGGAAGCGTACGACTTCCAAAATGTAGTGGAGCTCTTCCCAATACTCACGATTTCCTCTATTGAAGGTGTTGTCAGCTTCTTTTTTTTCTAAAAAAGACGGCAAGCCACTAAACATTTTATTGATATAAAAAAGAAATACATGTCGAAGTTCTGCAATTCAGAGCAGAAGAGTACAAATCAAAATTCCTGATAGTCAGGATTATAGAGAAAATGGAATGATAAAGACAAAGTTCACCCCAAAAATAGTGACCTGATACATACGGTAAACAATATCATCTCGTATTACAAGAATCAACATGAATCATTAGAAAGGTGGTGAGTTGGAGAAGAAAAAAAACCACAAGAGACCAAAATTCCCTTCCGATACATAAAAGGGGAAACATCGCAACAAATAGGCTTGAGAGAAGAAACATGTAGCAAGATAACCATACAAAATTAGCCTGTGTCCCAAAATGAAAGAATGTAGCAGAAATTCGCACCCCACTTTCCGCCGATGACTCCAAATCACCTGGCGGTGCAAAATAGAGGGTAGAATGTGGTTCCACCAAAGCATGCCTAATGAAGAACTTCACTGCATCAAATAAATCATGTACCATGTTTGAGATGGTGTTACCCAGATGCGGTCTCAACCTATGCAAGCACCGAGAAAATGCATAAGAGCAATCATCCAGGAGGCCATGAGCCATTGCACTAAGGAGAGCCGAGAGATAAGGATCAGAAAGGAGATGCTGTCTGTAAAGAACCCCTCTCACCAAGTTGTTGCCATTGAGAATATCATACCCGTCAAGTGCAGGTTGGAGAACCGATAGGGGACAGACATGCGGGAGAAGATAATTTCCTGCGAGGAATTTTACCATTTCCCCACACCATAATACATCCATTAAGTTGGATATAAACCTTGAAGCAACCTCGTTCGGAAGAGCAAAGTCTAGCCAGCTTGCCCAAGAACCATGATAATTGCTTCTTCAATTTGTTTGCATTCCAGAATGTAGGATCTTCTCAATTTCTTAATAGTGAGAGACATTGAATCCCTTAATTCATAATTCATGGAAACACGCAGGAACATAACCTTGAAGCAAGACTCCATAGCAAGCATTAGAACACAATAATAGCATATTGTGAGGCCAAATGTGCAGAATTAATAAGCAAAATACCCATAAAACGTGTGGGAAACAATTGCCCAAAAGTATTAAATAATACGGCAAATCCATTTATCCAAGAAGAGGTGCAGACGCAATGAACCTGTACCGAGAATGTCTGGTGGTGTACATCGGCCCAAACACTATGCCATGTGTCATGCTAACAGGTACAATAAGGCAAGAGTCATTTCCAGCATATTTAGCAATAAGTGCCAACCCAATATAAGCCATCAACAACATTGTAAAAGCACCAAACAAGTCAAATAAGTCACCTTTGCGCCGACAAGATGAAGAAGTTATCCAGAAATGGCGGAGATGAGTATTTTTTATTACCAAATTCTCCACCAAATCTATGTGCAAGAACAGCTGTCAAAGAGGTACCACATTTTGAGTACATTATTTTTTAAGAAATTTGTGCTCCTTTAAGAAGAGCCCCCACAGGAAACCTCGAGAATCTCCATAGAGATTGATCTGTTCAAATAATGAAAATGACAAAGTGTATATGCTAAATTTAGCCATTACTAAAAAGCAATCTGGTGAACGGTCATCAAGTCGACTGTCTGTATGAATGAATGAATGAAGACTTTTAATAATGTCTACGAGGCCAAACAACCTATGGAACCCAGATTAGCAGCAGAAAGGAACACAACAACAACTCGAAACATAAACCACCGCCCAACAATTACTTGATCTCCCTTTTTTTTCTGGATCTTGGATCTTCTGCTATGTATTTTTATCAAGTAATCAGCTCTTTTTGGTATTTTATCTGCCTCAAATAACTTGTATAGAGTGTCCACATTTAGTATCTCGATATAGTTGGCTCGAATATCCGTATAAGTTGGACACTCCATGATGTAATGTCATTATGTCTCAACATGCTTTAAAGTACAAAATCTGCATATCCTATCAACCCATTCTTCTTTAGGTGTTGTCCACCTACCAATTTCACACCTCAGTTGGTGTGAACTAGTCCTTAGCTGAGCAATTAGCATTTTGGCTTTCCATTTTATTCCTGCTCCTATATAGTTCTTTTGAAAATGGTCATATCAAGGATTAAAGTGCTTGATGTAATATTCTCTTTTCCTTGATAACTCCCTTTCCCACATATTTTCTTTAACTTTTTGTTGCACATGCATTTTGATTTCCTTAATGTTATTTGGGAAATTATCTATGTTGATACCCCATTTACTCAGCCACTTGTTATTTTGCTTCATCCACGTGCTCTTCCTTCTACTTAACATCTCTCTTGCTGCCATTTTGGGCCAACGAGATAGCTCCATGTTCTCTAGCCTCTTTAGATAACTTAGTAAACGAATCATAGCCGATGCCTCCACAGGTAAGGCCCCAACTTTAGCTAAGACAATCTCATAGGGAATAGATGATTTTATTTTGAGGCTACTTGTGATTAGATATTTTTGCAACCTTTTAATTTGTCTCCATTTCATTGCTGAAGTACTGTCACCCCAAACTTCACAACCATAAAGAACCACCGGCACCACTAACAACCCAAAGAGAGTTTTTTTAGTTTCCTAGTCCCATAATTCAACACTCCTACATCTATTTTGCAAAGAGTATAAAGCTTTCCATCCACCTTGTATCATTTTTGCTCTACAAGTCTCCCAACTAAAATTTTAATGAATATCAAGGTCAAGGTACTTATAATTACTAACCACTTGTAAGGGACTGCCTTCGAAGAAAAATTCTGTAACTTCCTCTTTCTCTTCAAGGTAAATATCATTACCTTAGTTTTGTTGGTGTTCACCTACATCCCAATCTCTTGACAAAATAACTCAAGAGTTTTCAAGCGATCCTTCAAATCCTGCACTGTTTTTACCATTAGAATAAGATCTTCAACATATAGAAGCAATTTTATAACATAATTGGTCAATTCAACTCCTCCCTGACCAAAATTGTCTAACCATTCCTCTAATTTGTCAATATACAACCCAAATAAAGTAGGTGAGAGATGGCAGCCTTGTTTGATGCCAATGTCACTTCCAAAACATTCAAACATTCCCTGTTTAGTTCTGATTTTAGCTTGAACCTGATCATATAATCTATGAACAACAACCCTGTGCTTTTTTGGAATTCCCAACTCTTCCATTCTAGACCATAGCTTGCTTCTAGGAACTGTGTCAAACACTTTCTTGAAGTCTATGAAGCAACAAAAGACTTCAACACATTTCCTATCCCAAACTTTTTCAATCAAGTGTCTAAGAGTAATGCAGTGGTCAATGGTAGAGTATTTTGGTCTAAATCCCGCTTGACCTTTTTCCCTCTTTCCTTCTTTTTCTGCCCAACTACTAATCTGACGCTCAACCATGCTCCCAAAAAGTTTTCTGAAGAGTGGGTTGATCATTATAGTGCAGTAATTTGAGGGGTTGTTGATATCTCCACTTTTGTGCAAGGGGATAACGACACTGGTCATCCAATTTTCCGGAAAACCATACTGAATAACCCTATTTAATATTCTTTTGATGTGCGGTGTGAGGGCATCCACACCCCATTTTAAATATTCTAATTGTAGGCCATCTATGTCACGTGATTTTCCCACTGCAAGCCTTTTAACTCCTTCTTTGATGTCTTTTGTGGAGAAGAGTTTAGCCCTTGAGTTAATCATAGGAGGAACATCTTCGTCTTGCACCCTCTCATATAATTTTTTTGCATATTCCAACCATTGTAAGTCTATGATATTGTTCTCTTTGACTGTATTTTTTTGTTGTAATTCTTTCCAGAACCCTCTCGGATTGTGCCTACCCATGAAAATCAACTCTTTCCACCTTGTTTGCATATAAACCTCTTTTTTTAGTCTCACAAGATTTTCATACTCCTTTTTATTTCCCTCAGATTTGGGTATTTTTTTCGTTGCCTTGCATTCTTCGTCATACCATGGATTTGTCGGAAAGCTACTTTTGCTGCCCCTCTTAGGTTTAAACCTTTTGCACCAACTAAGAGCTTTGAGGATTATTGAAGTCAGATTATCACTGCATATTGTTTTTCTGTTTATAATGTTCATCTTAGTACCATCCACCTCTTGTAACTGTTTTTTAAGATTTGTTTGAAAAATTTCTTGATTTTCTTGTGTCAAGAGGATAGTACCATGAAAAGAATCATTTTGATTTGATTGCAGCCCAACCTAATAATTAGAGTCTTGTTGCATGCTAATTTTTCCATATATAGGATTGTGATATGATTTCATTTCCATAGGACACTCCACCCCCACCTCAGTTAACCTTTCCATAATATTTTTTGAACATATAAGATAGTCCACCATGCTTTGCCCATTGTATGTGTGACAAGTAATGTTCCTTGAGCTTGACCAACCTTTTATTCCATTGCATATAACCAAACCGTATACACTGCACATTCCTAACAGTTCTACTTCGTACTATGTGATGCCTCCTTTTTTGTCTTGAGAACTTCTTTCCCATTTTTGATTCTCTTCTTCTTCTAACCATAGGGGGTTGTCTCTTATTCCCTCTTCCTTTCTAAGATATAGAGCCTGGTTATTTGTTGTTCTTGCGTTATTTCTCCTATTAGGATAATTTCTCCTATATTATTATATGCTGATATGTCATTTTTTAAAGTTGCATATGGGTCTTCCTTATCTAGCTTCCTCTTATAAAATTTTGAACCATGCAAAGCAAAGTAGTAGGTAGCGAGATAAATTATTGTGAAATCTTTGATCTTTATTTTCAACCATATGTATTGGTTATTTGGATCTTCTTTTTCCACTTGTATGGTTCTTTCCCATGATTCTTTTATCAAAACCGCCACTCCCACATGCCCTTTACCACTTTCTATTAATTCATTCCAAACCGATACCTTTAAGTAACCTTTAGAAATTGGAATCTTACAGCCATCATGCTCATGTGTTTCAATGAGGACAATTATGTCCTTCCCCTCTGCTATGGGCCCTAAACCAAGATCTCGCCTCCAAGGGTAGCCTCTGCAATTCCAACTTACCATTGAGAGGTGTTCCTGGGGGGCCCCGCCTTCCTATTTACCATGTGCCATTTTATTACTAATTTGGGCCTTTCCTCTATATAACCATGCCTCGTTACCCGCACTTCTTGCTGCTACAAATTTTTCCCACTCTTTTCTTCTTTCCTCTAATTGTGCTGGAGTTAGATCGTCATCTACGTAGAAATGTGTACCTTTAAGAAACCTTTTGTTCCTTAGGATTTTGTTCTTGTCTTCCACGTTTCTTAATGTTACCCTTATATTCCTATTTTTGCCATCCTATAACATTCTACCAATTTTGCTTTCTTTGTGGATATGCCCTGTCCACTCTAACTTGTCTGCTAGAAAGTCTTTTATTAACTTATTAGTGTGCTCTCCTTCCTCATGATCCTTCATCCCTTTTATTATTAAGTTTTCCGCCTTATCTCGACGGTTTCTTTCCTTCCATATATGTTGTTTAACCTACTTCTCTATGAGCTCTTTTTGATTCTATGTTGATCCTTTTGCCACTTGGGCCCATGATTTTACCTCGTCTAATTGTTCCTTTAACTTAGCCTCTCTAGCTTCCATGTTTTTTATTGTTGCATGAAATTCTTGCAAATGCGAAGTGCCGCCCACTTCCGCCTTATTAGGAATTCCTCCATTGCTAATATGTTTTAGTTCCTGTTTTAAGGCTGGAATTTCTTGTTTACCTATTTTTATGTTGATTTGTAGCTTGCCTATTTCCATGTTAAGCAATTTGTTTTCTTGTGAAAGCTTTTCGATGACAACCATGGCCTCTTTCCATTTTTCACCTTTCAACCGCTTAGACAACTCTAACTCTTCCAACCTCTTTTTTAGCCCCATTAGCTCACTAACATATAGATCTAAGGACCAGATCAAAGGAGTTGAACTAGGGCTGTATATATCATTTTTTCCTTCCACCTCTACCTCTAAAACTTCCACCTCTTCCTATTGCTTGACCCCTTCAACAAACTTGAAATGATGATTCTTTATAAAACCCCTTACAAACTTATTTTCATGGTTTTCTTGTCCTGCTATAGGGGTCCTGACTTTCCCTTGCGCTGATTCTGATTTAACTGTTGCATGGATGAAGCTCGTAAGCTTTGGAAGGATTGTAACAAACTTGTTGCAACCTAGCCATTTCAAGATTGCAACAAACTTGTATCAAATCCTGCATTTCACATTCAGATGGTGTAAGAAACCTACCACCACATAACTCCCCATCAACTGTCTATGAGGACTATATCCTCACAGGCAATAAATGCAGAGGAGGGCCCATATAATAAGCATAATTTTAAAACAATAAATTGAAAGTCTACATTTTAATCATCAGAGCAATTTAATAGTCCCAACACATGAGGTGATTTATGATACACATGTGTGCTTTGAAGCCAAAACAAAAAAAAAACCTTTCACTGGATCAACTCACACATCCACATAAGCATTGTACTTGCAACAAAGATGTGCCATAAACCATAATGCTTTCTTGTCATGAATTAACCATTTATCTGGTACAAGAGAAAAAAAAAGTCATCTAGATTATGTAAATAATAAAGAGCAATCTTGTATAGATAATATTTTGAAAGGAATTTTTTCATCTATTGCCTTGTTTGCTAATAATTTTTCCTGACCATTTGCCTCTCTGAAACAATGCTAAATTTGGAATGAGGAGAATTTTGAAAGCAGGAATTAAATGTGATTTAGAAGATAGTTCAAATGCCAAGAAGAAGAAGATCAATTTGAGATTGCAAAGACCACCACTATTGAATCCCCTTCTATTAAAATCTGGGGTAAAGATGAATTTATTTCTAGTTCTAGGCCCAATATGAGATCATTGAACTCAACCACATTATTGGTGCCATCAGGAAGAGCATAACACACTACACCGATAAAGTTCCCTTGCCAATCTCTAAGTACCGACAGAGCACTACACTTCCCATGGTTACCCCTAGAGGCACCATCAAAGTTTAATTTAGTGAAATCTCTAGGAGGGGTGAGCCATTTAATCAACCTTCTATTCACAGTAGAGCTTTGGTTTTGAGTTGAACTAGGGTTAGGTTCAGTTTAATAAGGTTCCAATTCTTTAAGATGAAGGCATCCCAAGAGGAGAACACCTTACTTTTTTGTTAGAAGCAGACAACTCCTGTACTGCCAAGGCCTGCAATGAGCCAATCCCAGATCACAAAAAATGAGAATGATCAAACTCTCCAGAAGATACCACTGACCCTCTAACCAAACCAGTTAGCCCACAAGGGTCGAAGATATAGGCTAACACTTATAAAAATTGATGCTCATGAAAAAGGGGACATTACATTACCCCTAGAGGCACCATCAAAGTTTAATTTAGTGAAATCTCTAGGAGGGGTGAGCCATTTAATCAACCTTCTATTCACAGTAGAGCTTTGGTTTTGAGTTGAACTAGGGTTAGGTTCAGTTTAATAAGGTTCCAATTCTTTAAGATGAAGGCATCCTAGGAGGAGAACACCTTACTTTTTTGTTCATTCCTATATATGCTTGACATTACTACCTCTGAAATGGAGATCTCAATCTTTTGAATGATTTTCTTGACTTCCAACTTTGTTTTTCTGAATATATGATTCTTTCTTTCCAACCATAGGTTCCAAATAATGATAGAGGGGGAGATTTCCTAGATACATGAAAATATCGAGTTGAGATACAATTTTGGCCAACTTAGAAAATGATTTAGAATTGAATTTTGGAGGGGATTTTTCCAACCCAGCTTCATCATTAGCCATGACCAACACAAGTGTGCAAGATCACAACCAATAAGAAGATGGTCCGTAAATTCAAAAGCATTACTACACATAACACAAGTGAACAAGGGGACTATCCCCAATCTATCCAATCTCATTCTAGATTAAATTTTTTCTTTGAGAGCCAACCATTCCACAACACCAACTTTGGGAAGGATGTTAGGGCCCCAAAAAAGGCTATAAGGCCAGAGGGTAGACCTTGTTGAAGAGGACAATGAGTTATAACCCTACTTGACAATGTACTTTCCTAATTTGGATCTTGTCCAAATAATTTCATCTGGTTTATCCAAAACAAAAATTCATCTTTTCATTAATTCAACCTTGAGAGATTCTTTTAAGTGTGTAGGGGCTGAAAGGAAGTTGAAGTCCCTCCATTTTTCCTTGTGAAGAGGATCCCCAAGGTCAAATACAAAATAGTCTTTCACCTTGTCACCCCAAAGAGCTTTGAGGTTTGTCACAATTTGTCCCTAATTACCAATATTCTTGAGGGGTTGGTGCCTATTCCAGACATCTTCCCAAAAAAGAGCATTTTATCCATTGTTTATCACCTAGGAGAGATGGGGAAGAAGAACAGATCTGCATGAAGCAATGAAATTCCATATTTTGATCCAGGGGGGAGATTCTTTTGGGTAAAGATCCTTTCCATTTCGAGGGAATCTAAGTATTTGTGTCTCATTACTTGAAACCATTTTGTGTCAAGTTTAGAATAGATTTTCCATACCAGTTTAGTACCTAATGCTCGGTTTTGCAAGAATAGGTCTCTCAAACCCGCCCCCCCAAGATGTTTGGATTTGCACACTGAGTTCCCTGCTACCAAGGGAAACTTTTTCTTTTGTGTTACATTTTCATCCCAAAGAAAATATTTTGCAAAACCATGCCTTTATCATGAGGGAGTTTCAGGACTGACAACAAATATCTTGGAAGGGAGTGCAAGACAACTTTCAACATCACTAGTTTTCCTGCAAGAGAAAGCCACCTTGACTTCCAAAGCAGGATCCTATTAGAAGTAGAAGAGACAAAATTGTCCTAGAAGTCATGTTTTTCCTTTCCTAAAGAGAAAGGGATTCCCAAGTATTTGCATCAGAGGGACTCACACTGAAAACCCCAAAATTTTGAAATATGTGTTTTGACCATGGGGTTAACATTAAAGAAGATTTTTTTATTTATTTCTTTGTGTTAAAAGATTGGCTTGCGAAGGTACAATAATTTGTGAGGACCCTCTTAATCTCAATGGCTTCATCCATGGACACATGTCCAAAAAGTAGGGTGTCATCTGCAAACAAAGAGTGGGAAATTGGCATTGGGAAAGGTTTGATAGGTATTCCTTTCCATAAATTGTTGGATCTCGAAGTAATGATGGATCTACTTAAACCCTTAACCATTAGGATGAAGAGGGAGGGGGAGAGGGGGTCACCTTGTCTTACCCCTTGTGTTGGAGAGAATTTTCCAAAAGGGAAACCATAATTAACAATTATTGAAATGCGAGTACTTGAAAGACAAGATTAGATCCAGTTGCACCAGCTATTTGAAAAACCAAATTTCTTAAGAACCGCCAACAAGAAATCCCAATCAACCTTGTCATATGCTTTTTCCATATATAGCTTTAGAACAAAACCAGGTGTTTTATAATTCAAGATTGAGTGTAATACCTCATGTTCCAGGATGGCCCCTTTCAGAGAGTGTCTTTACCTGGTACAAAACCACCTTATTCTTCTGAAATGATGAGAAGGAATTTTTCTAATTTTGAACCTATTGCTTTAGTGAAAATTTTGTAAATGGTATTACACAAAGCAATAGGTCTGAAATCCTTAAAAGTTAAGGGGTCTATTTTTTTGGGGATTAGAGGAATCAGGGTGGAGTTGAATTCCCTTAACACACTTTTATTTCTTCTTGACTCTTCCAAGGAAAGGAGGATGAACCTCCTAAAAAAATCCCAACACTTTTGGAAGAACATAACCGTGAAACCATTAGGGCCTGGAGCCTTATCAATAGTCATGGAGAAAACTACACTTTTAACTTCTTCTAGAGAGAATTATGACATCAGAAACTTATTGTGCTTTGCATTAACCAAGGTGGGAGTGTTATTCAAATGAGCATTATTATTTAAATCCTTATCTTTCTTTCTTGGAGCCAAGAGATTTTTAAAGAAGACAATAACTTCTACTCCAATCTCCTGTTCTGATCCCAAATTTTTCCCAGATAAGGATTGGATGGAATCAATCATGTTCAATTGTCTTCTAAGTTTAGTAGAAGCATGAAAAAACTTTGTATTTCTATTGCTCTCCTTTAGCCAAGATTCTCTCAATTTTTTCTTTCAATAGCATTCTTCCCTTGCAAGAATTTCATCCAATTCAGGCCTTTTAATTATTGTTTCATAACTGATGGATAATTCATGTTCCACCCTAGTTTTATCCGATAAGATATTCTTAAAGTGATTAACATTCCAATCTTGAATTTTAGATTTCATAAATTTTAACTTTTTACAAAGTTGGAACATTCTTGAGCCCTCAATGAAAGGGCTATTGGACCACCAAGATTTAAGAAGTGGTAAAAAGTTTGTATCTCGAAACCACATTTCTTTAAATTTGAAGCAATTTTTCTTTTTTGGTCTATCTTCAAAAATAGATAACATTATTGGAAAATGATCCAATCCAATTAAGATTAGGATTGATGAAGAAAAATCCCAAGGTGCATTCAACCAATTTGCTAATAACAAGAAAGGATCCAACCTTTTGTGATATAAGAAAAATACTTACACCTATTGGTCCATGTAAAATTTCCATTTTTGGGGAGGCAATCAAATAAGTTATTGCCGAAATAAAGTTATTGAAGTCATCCATTACTCTTACAGGGGGAATGATACCCCCGACTTCTCTGAGGTGTTATGGATGGCATTGAAATCTCCAACAAATATTATTAGATCATTTCTAAGTGGGACGTAAGTAGAGGAAAGTTGATTCCATAGGTGTTTTTTACTTGAAGAGGCATAGGGGCCATAAACATTGAAAATTACAAAGAAACTATTGGATTTCAAGCATTTAGCCTGAACTTTGATCCAGTTATCTTTGGAATCAAGAACATCCACCATAACATTAAATTTGTTCCATAATTTTTCTAGTCAACCCGATGCTCCTTGAGTCGGGGAAGCGTAGATGTCCCAATTAGACCAGGAGGCAAAAACTTCAGAAGCCAACATGCATGATAGTTTTGTTTCTTGCAGTAATACTATATCTGAGGAGGTGCTTAAAATTTGACACTTAATTAAGTGTTGTTTGTTAGGGGCATTTAGGCCCCTAACATTCCAAGATAAAACCCTCATTTTGCTTGAGGAGAGATTCCATCTCCCCTTGTTCATGAGTTCTTTTTAGGGGTCTTCCACCCCTTAGCGAACCCAGGCTAGAAATTTTGAGTGGTTCCAGGCATTCCTTTTTGTTTTTTGGAAGTAGACATGAGGTTTTCTTCCAAAGTAGTTCGTATGCCATCTTTTCACTGTTTGGTTTCCTTCCCTATTTCCCTTTAGGGGAAACTAAAATCTTGGGTTCACATTTTATTTGGGAAATTGGGGTGGATGTAACCAATGTCATTGAGGATGAAGCAACATCCTCATGACTCAACAACAAAACTTGTTCAATAACCATTTTCCCTTTTGTTTCAATTTGCGATATGGGAGGGGGGAGATTACTATTATTTGGTGCCTCCTCAAGAGCTAAACCATTCATGACTTCCTCAATGAAGTCTTCCCCTACTTTAGCAAAAAAATGATTGAAAATGTTCATTAAATTTTCCTTTCCTATAGGACCCTTTAGTAGCTCTTCGAAGTGGGAGAGTGTTTTGGATTTACATGGGTCATTTCTAGATTGTTTTGAAACCTGGGGGTTAGGTGTCGGCAGAGGGGCCTCCGATAAGCCCAACTTTGAGGCATCCTGGATAGGGGTAGAAGTAGGGATAAATGCTTCACCCTTATTAACTGAATAAATGACCCCCAAATCCTCTTTGATAGAGGAAAAAACCACAAGATCTGCCCATTAGAAAATTTCAGAATCCACAAGGATATGTGCCTCATTCCATGAGCAAGAGTCAAGGATGATTTTTTGATATCTTTCTCCTTCACAAGAAAGGATCTTGACAGTGCTAGGAAAGGTGTCAGGGTTTTAGATTAATGCCCAAACCCTAAGGGTTGGTAACCCATCAACCATTTTGAACTCATTTTTTAGAAAAACCCCAAAATGATCTACAATTTTTTTAATCACAATAGTTTCCAAATATTCCATAGGAAGGTGTGGGAAAGAAAAAATTACAGGTTGTTGGGGTAGCTTGAGTGAATCCCTTGAGAGATTGGGTTGCTAATCAAAGACCCCAAAAAAGTATTTTCACACCAAAAGGACCCTTTCTAGAAACCCTTGATTTAATAGTAGAGTTTTTAAAGATTACAAAAAAAGAGGATGAGGACACAACAATGAGATCATAAGAGTCATACCGATTTTCCTTTACCCATTTCTATATTTTAATCAAAGGCATGCCATCTCCCAAGATCTACACAAAGATTCCATTTTGTTCAAATTCAGAGCCTTGGTTTTCCAAGATCAGGGAGACAGACAAGATTAGATTCTAGCGAGGCCCATGACATCAAGTGGGCTCGTCCTTGAAGGCAGATTTTTTCGTTTGCAACTGTGAGAAAACACCCTTTGTGTTTCTCGAAGAAGAGTCGTCCAATGGAAAATCTACAAGGCAGGACTTTTCTTTATGGAGGCTCTTGGAAACACTAGATTTAGAAGTGACATGATTCCCTAGATCTTTATCAAGGTTTCTTTGAGGAATTTTCCCATGCATGTGCCTTTAGAGGGAAAACTCTTGTCATTGTTCCTTTGGGCCCATGAAACCCTATCATTCGAAGCTTCATGCTCCAAATATTTTGGAGACCTCAAAGAGTTCTTTTTATCATAATGAGACTTAGGGTGGGGCTGATGAGAAGATGCCAGAATGTGAGAAAAAACCATTTTGACGAGACTGAGGGTTTTCAAAACCATGATGGTTTTGGTATTGGCCTTAAGATTTTTGTGTCTTTAGAATTCCTCGTTCTTTCCATTGGACCATGCTGTTGTAGATAGGTGGCGGGGGCGAGGGCATTTTCTGTCAGCATCGTCGACCTAGTGGACTCATTTTTTTTGAGTACAGGGAGGGTACGACATCGTTCCAACTTTTTTGCCTACTTTTTATTGTTACAATGATGGTTATTAACCTCAAGAAGGTTAGGGGAAAATTCCATTCCTATACCTCAGGTTAGCGAAGCAGGAATTGGCACAATATAACTAACCCTTTCCTTTCCCACTACAAAGTGGATTCGAACCTATGACTTCGAGGGATGAAAACCCCAAGCCCTAGCCAACTTCGCTAAAAATGGTGGCTAAAGGTGGCGGTAGCTTTGAAAATGTGTTTGACTTGTCCTATTTCTGAAGGTTGTGATAGAAATAAACCATTTAGGTCTTTTAAAATATATGCATCAACTATTCCAATGCCTCCCTTAATAAAAGGTAATTTTTAGCTCCAAAAATCTAATACTATTATCCCTCACATAATATCAACCCAAGCAGGTATACAACCAACACATTGATATTTTAATAATTATTTATATTCTTGAATCCTCTTCAAATGCAAATTTCTCTTATTCAAACCATTGGAAATACTCTGATATTTTATCTTCAAAGACGACACCACAAAATTTTCACAAATTGAATCTTGAAGTCCAAATGTGAATCTTGTTTGAATTAGCTTGTAGAGGATTTGGGTTATTGTCCAAACCTTGAACCTGAATTTAAGGGTTTTCGTCCTCCAGTTCTTAGAAAGCCAAAATTTCAAATTCTTCAAATATTTTTTTTCAATTGTGCCAAATGACTTGCTTTCCTCTCTATTTAAAGATTTGATCTAGCATCTAGAAGATTCCATTTAATAAAGTGACTGCAGTGCCTTATGAGATTTATTGGATGAGACTTGTACTTTCCCCTTGGAGGCCTCAACAATGATCCAATTATTAAGCTACCTCCATAAGGATATGGAGAAACATCGCTGGCCTAAACTAATTGTGAAGGACAAGCTAACTAGAAGAAAGAACACCTAGATGAAACAAATTATCAAATGGATGAAAAAGTGGGATGTGGAGATACATGAATTCCCAAACACAAATGAAGAAATGAAAAAAAATGTGAGATAAATTTAAATATGTTATATGGACAAAAAAGATAGGGCATAAAAAAGATTATTATATCAAGGAATTCAATCCCACATAGGACCATGAAGAAAAAGCCTATATAGGAGTGAATATTAAATGGAAAGAAAAAATGTTGATAGCTCAATTGTGAACCAGCTCACATCATCTCATATGTGAAACATGCAGATGGATGGTTCCTAAAGAGGAGTGGGAAAAAAGAGTACGCCAATTTTGTAACAAGGGAATAGTGGAGATAGAATGGCACTTCATCATGGAGTGCTCAACGTATAAAGACATTTGGGCCAGCTATGAAGACACCTTGCAGGTTGATAATTTAAATGCCTTGTTTGAAGAGACAAGGTTAGACAAAACTACAAACTTATATCATCAAAATACACTGCAGAAGGGTTGATCTGGAACGAAGTTTACAAACTGTTTAGGTCCTTTTTCTGGGTGGCTCTTGTGCCATCCTTGGGTCCCATAGGCTTCTTTGGCCTCGTGGACGTCATTAAAATATTTTATTTCATTCATTTCATTTCTATTTTAATTGTCACTTTAATAAATAAATAATTAAATATTAATGCCCCATTAAATTAAATGATTAGTAAGAAATTTGGGAACATTAAGAGAATGATATGTGTATGCAATTTTCACCATTACACTACTATAATTTTGAGTTCATTATATAATTTATCTTTTAGTCATATAAAATATTTGAATTAATTACCTAATACATTTTTAAGTTAATGGTGTAAGCTCCCCACTTTTAAAGGTTTGGAGACCTCATTCAAGGAGCAATTTCTAGATGTGTGTGGTGAACATCACACTCATGAAAATAGAACTTAAAAACTAAGTATTGTTTGAGCAATGACCCTTAAGAAAAATTCTAAATTGAATTGCTTAGAAAGTAACCTTATTTTTGAAGACTTGGATACCTTATTCAAGGAACAATTTTAGGACAAATGTAAGTTTTTTTTATAATGCATAGTATTTTAATAGTTGATAATAATAAGTGGTGGATTTTAATGTCTTTGAATTACAGTTGATTTATAAGAATTTTAAAATGCATCATTTTACTTTTCAAGTTCATAAAGCTATAAGTTTTTTAAATGAGTCAAAGTAATATTAATGTTTATCTTTGTAATATGTCAACACCTCATTAGTGGTTTCATTGTTGCTCCATGTCTTTTATGTATAAAAAAAAGTAATATTTGAGTTTATCAATTGCAAAATAAAATTTAAAGTTATTATTAAACTTGCCATTATACTAATTGAGTTGGGTCATGGAAACAAAGAAAATTAGAAATAAAAAATACAAAAAATAAATTAGAGAACAAAAAGTTAAAATGATAAAGACCTTGAAACAAGACTTAAGAAGCTCACTAGTTAGGATGTTAGTGTGACACATTGCCATCCATAATTAATGAAAACCTCAATATATTTCTAAAAATATATTTATGAATTTGTAAGTGAGAAGGAAAAGGCACAAAAAATAAACCACTTAAGTTATGTAAAAAGTACCAAAATAAAGAAATCAATTTAATCTAACTATTTTAAACAAATGTAAAAATGATAAATAAAGAGAACAAATAGTAAACCTCGATATTGTTGTGTACTCCAAAAACTTGTTTTGGGATAGACAAAAAAGTTGGGGTTAAATAAGAGGTTAATTTCAAGTCAAATTCCTATTTTGGTAATGTGATCTCCATGGGCAACCAATGGCACAAGTAGAAATTGGATAGAGTGTGCACTCATCCTACTTGTGTCTAGGACTAAGATGAATAATATGATATTTCTTGGAAATATTTGTAAAAATTAAAAATATAGCAAACCACTTTGAGGGGTGACCTCTAATAATCAGATAATAATATATGATTTCAATATTGTGTTCTCTTTCTTATTTATATGCTAAATTATATAGGGACATACCCCTTCATCCTAATTAAGAGGTACTAGTATATTAAAACTAATATCTATGTTAGGGTTAAACATGCCACAAGTGCTTATCCTTAGGAATATATAATATATATACTTAGGAATATATCATATTAGGATCATAACATTTCCTTCCCCTTCAAAAAAGAATTGCCCTTAATGCTTAGCAAATCTAAAATATTTCATATAAATCGCTCATCATTCCATGTTGCATCTTCAGTTGGAAAATTCTTCCACTTGATTAAGAATTTTGAGGTGTCTCTATTTTTCAATGTTATTTTGGAAATTCCATGAAGTTTTTGTATATTTTGTATGGATATTTTTTCCATAATATTAGTGGAAAATAGATGAGAGAGTCCACAAAAATGTGCTATGCTTAATTAGTTTATCCACATCAAATCAGATTACACCAATATTTTATCTTTGGTAACCCCATAATGAAGTCCATTCATATTTTTGCCCAATATTGTATTGGAATGCCTAATATTTGTAAGAGGCCTAGAGTCTTTATTATTTCCCTTTTATTTTATTGGTGTATCAAACATTCTACCACATTTTTTTAGATATTCACTTTAATACCTTCGCAAAAAAAACTTTCTTTATAGGATGAGTATGAAAAATCTTCTATAGTATCTTGTTAGACCTAGAAATCCTCTCTTCTTAGGGTCCATATTAACACCTTTAAGTCACACCAAATATCTTGAGTATTCTACTTGTTTCACCCTAAAGACACATTTGGATTGTTTTTCATAGAATTTATTTTCTTCTAATTCATTAGCAATAAGAATATATTGAAAATTAAATGGGGTTACAAGGTTCGTGATTATATTGAAATTGACCCTTCTAACCATCTTATATGGAAATGGAGAGATTTTAGTTTTCGGCAAGTACATTCTCATATTAAAGCATCACTAAAATTTGAGCTTGATAAGAGACATGTTTATCTATCAGATAAACATGATGAAATTATTTGGATCAAATCTAAATTTGGTCAATATAATATGAGAGATGGCTATTCTTCTCTAGTCAAGACTCATAAAAAAGTTACCATTCCAATGAGTCTTTGTTGGGGTCCATACATTTTTCCCAAAGCAGGTGCTTTCACATGGTTAGCAATTAAGGATAGAATCCTAACTGCTATGAGATTGGACAGGCTTGGAATTACAAATCTTTTCCCTCGTGTAATGTGTGGTAAGTCTTTTGAAACTACTGATCATCTCCTTTTAAACTATGAATTTGCTCAAGAATGTTGGTTTTGGCTATTAAGAAATCTCGGTTGGTCGAGCCCATTACATAATTCTTTGTATCACCATTTCTTATCTTGGCTGGCATTATTCTCTTCATCAACATTTTCAGTTATCTGGGAGATTAGCCCTTCTATTTTGATCTGGAACAACTGGCTGGAAAGAAATAATAGGATTTTTTGAAAGAAAGTTTCTACTTTTTCCCAGATTATTCAAAATATTGAGATTTCTATTTCAAAAGTCACAAATGTTGCAATCCTTCGAAAATCTTCTTCTATCAAAATTTTTTCTGTTTGGGATTCATTTATCAAGCAAACTTGGAATCTTATTAAAATTTCTAAAGTAGGTTCTCTTTCTAATAATACTCTTCTTTCTAAGAGAAGCTCATCTTCTTGGTCTCCTCCTCCCCCTGGTTTCATCAAACTTAACTTTGATGGAGCTTCCAAGGGAAATACTAGAAGATCTAGCATTGTTGTTGTACTGAGAGATTCGAAGGGAAATTTTATTAAAGTGGCTTGTGAGAAAATTCCTGATTGTACCAATAATGTGGCTAAATTCAGAGCTTTAAGTCTCAGTTTGAAACTTGCAAAAAGTCTTTCAATTTCTCACCTCTTTATAGAGGGAGACTCTATGATAACAATTTCAGCTCTTAAAAATCGTTGCATCTCTGCTTGGCATCTCAAACATATTCTTGACTTTATCCTTAAGCAACATGATGATTTCTCGAATTATTCAATTTCACATTGCTTTAGGGAATCTAATGTGTTGGTTGATTCGTTAGAAAATAAAGCAATTGATGAGAATTTTCCTCCTTGTGAATTTTGTCTTGAGGAATATGACTTAACGTTTTTTAACTCATCAAGATATTATAATTGGAGAAATTTTATTTTTTCTTTTCAGCACAACACTATTTAAATTTGAGACTTGGGTATCTTTATCTGATATGATAAA
>VDFB02252982.1:188484-225574 GCA_007258455.2 Sequoia sempervirens
GAAGAAGAAAACAACTTTTGAGCACAATTAATGACCTATGAAGAACTGCAATTGTGTATATGCATGGTAAACAAGACAGAAATTTGAAGGTTTCGAAAATGAAACTCATAAAAAATGCATCAAATTATTTAAACAATACGAAACACCTGAGATTGGAAAGGTGAACTCTATTTCCATTAATATCATGAAGGAAAAGAACTCTACAAAAATGATAACCTGTAAAGTTGTAAAACTATATTAAATCTAAAATGCTGAGTTACAAGATAGTCTTCTTTGCTGAAGGCAAAGGCAGAAAACAAGAACTAGTGAAAAAATGACTAAGTCATTTCACTTTATACAATAAGCCTCTCAAAAGGCATGAAGATAAAACTGAAAGTGAAACTCAGTGTAAAAATTGATATCTTCAAAGTGAAATCCGAGTAGAAGCAAAAATCCTTGAAAAGAAGGCTCAAACTCATGCAAAAATGAGTACATTCAGGTTCAAACTCGAAGTCAACTCATAACTGAACTATAGAGCACCCAAATTGCACTAAAAATCCCACAAAAAGTGGGCCCAAACATGCAAAAATTATCTTGTTTCTGTCAATCCGCCCTTGAGAACTGGTACTCCATCTTACTATATGCATGATCCTCAGTTCACTTCACTTGTCCTTTCTTTTGCATGACTTTAGGATAAATAAACAATTTGAATAAATAATAAAGTAATTAAGAAACAAATTACTTTGCTATATGTTGAGTGATTGCTCTATCCTTTAAATTTTAAATAACAAATAATAAAGTAATCTGTCAACAATTACTTTATTAGGTGTTTACATTGTTTAATGATTTTCTAAATCATGCAAGAAAAAATAAAATGGATTATATTTGAGGTGCTTGAGTTTGATATTTTTTCAATTTGCAAAGAAGGTATTAGTTTGGCGTGAAAAATGAAACTAAAATGAAATAACACCCTAAAAAGGGTCGACCAAACTAGGGTAAAGAAAAACCCTATACCAAAAGCTCGCAGCCTCTTTCATTTTGTTTGATTTTACACTTAGCAGCTTCCATGTTTTACCTGTGGCACCGTCAAACTAGGGCTTCACTCGAGCTCTGATGGAGTCTTTTGCGTGATTCAAATGGGACTTGCATGGTTAAGCTCTTCTTTTTGTTGGAAACACTGGTACTGTTTCATTTTCTTGAAAATAAATGATTGTTGATGAAGTTCTCATTTCAAGTTCTATGTATTTGGTTCATGCTCAACCATGAAATACAATTTCTATTATCTGAAAAAGAAAATAATATAGCATATATATCATTGTACATGCTTCTCTGTATGGCACGACTTCACTGGTTTCTCCCCTTGATTCATGGCTGTGAGTCTATTTATTTTAAGTTTCTAAATTCTTTTAACAAATAGAGCTCGCGCATATATTGGTGTCATTGCATCCCATCAGATAACAACTCCTAGAGGCATTTTGTCAAATGGTATTTGTTCCTTGTCTATGCTTCATTTTATGACCAGTCGTGGCCTCATTATACTTCTGGAAAAACAAGGTAAAAACCCCTCTGTCATGGCTGTGAGTTTCTTCCTTTTAAGGCCACGGCCTTGAGGCTGCCAGTTGAAAAGTTTTCTGAAACCCTTTATCATGAAATACATTTCTCTTATTGAAGGTCGTGGCCATAATTTGTGCTCCTCTTATTTCTAGGTTTATCCTATGCTTGCACAGGGTCGAATATCTTTATTACCCATATGCAGGTTCTTCATGTTCCAGGCTACATTAAAACTTCATTCACAAGCGCCTGCTCCTTACCTTAACTCATGCTTTATCCTTTAATGCTTATATGTTGATGAAGATTGTTTTTAATGACTGATCCGCAATTTGGAGATTGTTGTTTCAATGTGCAAAATGTTTTTTCTGTAGCAATATGGCTACCTCTTGTAGTAATATGATGAATAAATTTCATGAGAAAATAGCTACAGGTTCTACATATCTAGGTCAATTTTTATAAGCTCGAGTCAGTCAAAATGGAATACATGCTCACTATATAGTATGTTGCTCTGTTATTTACTTTCATGAGTTGTTGCTTACTGCCTGAATAACTACTTTTCTATGGGTTTGCATACTAAACATTGCCTTGAATCTGAAACTCAAACACACTGTCATCTTTGTCTTTTCTATTGAACATAATTTTCCTTTAGAAATCCACCATTCAAATAGGCTACTACCTTACAGATTTTACTATCACTGTGAGTATACTCATGACATATCCTAATTTATAATTGAACTCATTGGATGCAAGCATAGAATTGATCGCTTTATCATTTATTGATTCCTTTTGTTGCATAATTGATTGCTCTATTTATGCTTGACTATTCACTATCTTGCTTTGAAACTGGAGTATACATCATGCACTATAAACATTGTCTATCGCTCTTGGTACCTTTAAATCTGTCCCTGCATTATTTGTTGATCTTTCATGCATAAAATGGCATTGTCCCTTCCATTCCTTAATCATTGCTTCTTTAATGATTGCAATCCATTATGCTTGGTGAGCTTATACTAGATTCAATATGTATCTTCAGTTACTTTCAAGACATAATGGTTGTCATCAATGCATTTGTTGTCCTATGTATTTTAGCATTTAGAACATGACTGCCCCTTGATGATTATGGGCACTGTACCTTCATAGTTGTTGGGCTCAACCCTTAAGGGAGCCACATTTTTCCCCACAACTATAATGTCGAATCATGATGAAATATGTACTTGTTCCTGCACACTTAAACAAACATGTTAGTAAAATAAATAAAGCTGAAAGCTTCATTGAGTTCTATTCCTTTTGATCATATCAATTTGATTGCTTAATCATTTGATATATGTCTGAAAAGATGTAGACTATATTCCTGTTGGCAATGTAGGCATCAGGAAAATAGTGATTTTCCATTGCTCTAACAACACATTTTAACAATTTTGCAGGTGCCTTTGGAACTGGAGTTGAGTACGAGGAGACACCACATGATTTAAATGATGATTCGTCATTCCAGGCAATGACGAATCACTCCTTTCCTTATGTTTATATTTTCTTTAGTTGTATAGTGTACATCTCCTTTTTTATATTCATCATTTGATTATAAATATCAAATTGGCTACTCCTGCGGCTTGTGTGGGACTTCAGTCTTTCCAATATGAATAAAACAACATTCTTTATGCAAATGTCACAAATTTACATTATGAGTACTTGCGTAATAAAATCGAAAACCAAATGTATTGATTTTTTTCATGATGATAAATACTTAAGCGACAATATTTGGGGAAATTCTATGTACCTCTCGTGACAATGCAATTTGACTCTACTGTTTTGAGGTTGTAGCTAAAATAGGTAACAATCCAATATTGGTGATATGACACATGAGAGGTTTTATAATTTCCCAACAACCTTCATGGGGAAGAGTAGAGCATTGGAGGAATAAATGTGAATTTTTAATTCACATGGGGAAGAGGTCATGGCTAAATGAAGAAAGTACTTATGAAGGTTGACTTGGAGAGATACCAGAAATGGCATGAGGATTAGATTAAGGTTGTGCAAATAAGTGATTAAGAATATTAATGAAGGATTAGAGGCAAGTGGCAAGATATATATGGTGGATGTGACATTAATCCTTATTAGAGGTGTGCACATCCTAATCATGGATTAATTAAACTAATCTAGATTATAAGAGGATTATGGAGAATGTGACAAGGAGAGAGAAAAGAGATAATTTAAAATTGATTTAAATTGAAAAGACAAAGTGACTAAATTAAATAAATTGATATATTTATTTAATTTAGAGAGGATGAGATGAAAGGTAAAGTATTTAATTATTAAATTAAATACTTTAGAAACCTTAGGAAAGGGGGAAATATTAAATAAATAAATCATTTAATTGATATTAATGGGGGATAAACGAATAAAGGTAACAAATTTGTCCATACGGGAGTGGTCAAATTTGAATGCCTACATTTTTCCCCTCTTCAAAATACTGTTAGAATAACAGTGTTTCAAAGAAAAATAAAATACAGATGACTCTATAGAGGAAGTGATCGGAAAATGATGCCCCAACATGGGAGAGGTTGTGTAAGCTGCCCAGATGGTGGGAAATGAAAGGAGATGCCCTAGTCTCATAGGAAGATGGTCATGATGAAGGAATGGAGGAAAATGGTAGGGTATGCCCCCTTGAGAGGGCAGTTGGTGAAGAAAAAAGGGGCCCTAGGTGACTTCTCGATATGAAGAAACAGAGGGTACCATTGGATAGAGCTCGAAAAACTATGAAGATTGGCTTTTGAACGGAGTCAAACAAACACATGGTGTGCAAGTGGCGGCTTGCGAAAGTTAAAGGATTAGTTGAATTAAAAAGAGGTTAAATAAAGGGGGGAAAATACCCTTAACTTAAATAAGTTAAAAAGAGGAGGGAAATGTTATATATAGTAATTTTAGAAATTAATATTCACCATTTGCACACCTAGCAGTTGAGGGAGAGAGAAAGAAGAGGAGAAGAAGGAGAAAAGGATGGTCGAGGAGTTTGATGATGACATCATCCACCCGAGGGAAGAGGTACGATGGTTCTTCCATGAGCGTACGGTTCCATGCCAGGTTAGCCTCAAAACCCTCTTTGTGATTTTAAGCAATTTTTATTGTATTTTTGAATTTTTATGTAATTTAAAAACATGGGTTTGGGGGTTGGGTAGATTAGTGAAATGGGTAGGTGGCAAAATTTCAATTTCGCCCATTGGGTAGGTAGAATCACGTATTCAAAGGCAGTGGGAAAGGGGGATATTTTCCCAATTAGTGGGAAAATTTGCCCAGAAAATGAGAAAAAAGTGCCCGAAAAGGGTGGGAGGGTATTAGGGAAGGGCAGACTTGCCCTAGAATCGGGAAAATCCACCAAAAAATGGGTTAATAGGAGAAAGGGCGTTTTCGCCCCGAGGAGGGGTGATTCCACTTCACAGAGGGGCGATTGCGCCCAAGGATGGGCGATTTTGACACGCAGAGGGGCAATTGTGCCCTCTATTGGGGTGATCCCACCCATGGCGGGGGGCCAATAGGCTCACCTATCTGCTAGGAAAACTCACTCACTCATCTGTCAGGCAGACTCACTCACTAGGGAGGTGGGTAGACCCGCCCACTAGAAGGGCAAGCTTGCTTGCCCACAAGGGCAGGCAAGATTTCCCACCAAGCGTGCCTACCTATCTGGGTCGGCTCACCTAAGGAAAGGCAGGCTTTCCCATCCAAAGCGTGAGCTTGCCCAAGGGGCGAGAAAAAGGCAACAAAGAAGAACAAAGGGGGAACACACCCAGCAAATGGGCCGGGAGTATGAAAAAAATTGTCAAATTGGGAAAGTTAGGGAATTTTTCCAAAAGAGGGAGGGAATTGCTGAGAATACAAGCCAGGGCCAAGACGTGTAAAAGAGGGAAAGATGAATAAAATGGTGAGATGATTAACAGTTTGTGTGGTGTGTATCTAATGGTTTGAGAGCCTGTAGACACAAGAGAGGCATTCAGAGGTGTTCGAGGTGACCATAGCAATGATGAACGGGGAGGACCATGAGGCTTTAACACGAGCGGGTCTACTGCACATGATGGGATACCCAACTGTTAGAGTTGTTGACAACCCTTATAGAGCGATGGAGCTCAGAGACCTATACATTCTACCTCCTAACAAGGGGAGATGACTGTCACTCTTAAGGACATGTGGAGGATTCTACGACTACTTATAACAAGCCACCTAGTGGGCAGGATGATATTAGAGGGTGAGGCGCTGGATCAGACCCTATGGATCTTATTTGGGTGAGAGGACTTACCATTGCAAAGGATGGTGTTGGATTTGGACAGATGTTCGGGGTTGGGGGTACCACCACTACCACTTTAACTTTGTAGATTAATTGGCAGACTATTGATACTAGACATGAGTAGATGTTTTTGTAGCCTATATTACATGGAGGTTGTGTGTCGCATCATGGAGTAGAGGTAGGGAGATTTTGCATGGGGTCCATGCATGTTGGTGTAGTTGTATAGGGATATGCATGTTGTGTGGTATTGAGGGGCTCTCAGCGTTACACAGGTGAGGTTGTTACAGATATGGGCCTAGGAGCACATTAGTGTGGTCAGGCCAAGAGTGGTGATAGTAGGGTTGTAGGATTTGACATTACCGGTGGCATATTGGTATGGGACATAATATGACTAGGTATCACATTATCAGGGCTTCAATGATTTGGATAGATGGAGGAGGACATTGGATGATCTTTGGGAGGATTAGACAGTGTGGAGGCCATACATGACATGGCAGTTTTCCAGATGGAGGAGAGATGAGGAGAGACATAGAGGATATTTGTGCATCAGACGCTATATAGTCAGGAGAGAGCCTTATATAGTGGAGGCACAAAGGGCAGGCTGGGTGATGAGACAGTTTGAGATCCAACAGGACATTCCTCACTTACTAGAGAGATTTAGGTGGATCACACGAGAGCAACGACAGGGGGGAGCATATTACTACTGAGTTTGTGAGACAACAGTGGGAGGAGTTACGGGAGGTACCTTACCCAAGTAGGCGTGGAGGGAGAGTAGATGCGGGGGTAACAATGAGATTCTCCACATGGTTTTCCCGTCATCGACCCACACATTTTACGCCAGTGGAGCTAATTACAGAGGCACTTGGTTTTCGGCCATAGGATGACTTGAGACTAGTGGGACAGAGGAGGATGAGGAGGGGATGAGCCACAGGGGGAGGTGATGGAGGTAGACACTCCTGAGGTTGATCCATTGGCCATGGTACCATACGTACCACTACCACTAGAGGACCTGATCATGATATTGAGGGGGGCCTTGTCAAGACTGCAAATTGTTGAGCAGAGGCTTAGGGATTCAAATTTTGTGAGGAGCCGACTAGAGGCCAAGATGAGCATGTTGCATGTAGAGGTAGACAGGGTGCAAGCAGAGGGGTTGAGGGATTTTAGGGACCTATCCAATGTGGTATTGCGGCATGAAGAGGAGGTACGGGCAGAGAGGGATGGACTATAGGTCAAGGTGAGCCAGCTATGAGTAGAGGCGACTCAACTGGAGGAAGAGAGATAGAGAGGGCATGAGGAGATAGAGGAGGTGAGTTGGGAGTGAAATAGGCTACAAGCGGAGGTGACTATACTATAGGCCAAGGGATAGTGGGAGCACGGAGGATCGATGAACCAGGTATCATCAGAGGCCTTGCTCAGGTGGAGAGAGATATGGATGATTTGAGGAGACAAGTGGAGGGGTTGTTGAGGGAGAGGATTGACTTGAGATGGGAGCAGGATGAGCTCTGCGATAGAGTTGAGGTAGCAGATCAAATAGTTGGAGAGATGGGGTTGATGCAGGAGAAAGAGGAGGCTATGAGGGCCCAGGTACAGACCATGCAAATAGAGAGAGATGCAGCATAGGTGTAGCTACATACTCTGCAGGGTGAGATGGACGCGAAAGTGGCACAAATACAAGTAGTGGAGAGAGAGAGAGGGATGCAACGTAGGCACAAGCATAGGCTGTGTAGGGAAAGGGGAGTGAGACAAGGGCAAAGGTGCAGACATTACAGAGGGAGAGGGATACAACACAGTCACACGCATAGGCCATGCAAGAGTAGAGGGACAAAGCAATAAAGTAGGTGTCCCAGGTGCGAGTAGAGGTTGGGAAATTGTAATTGGCACATGATGTGTGGGCATATGAGAGGAGATCCATATGCAGATTTTGGGACAAGTATAAGGCGAAGCGAGATTCAACCAAGTATTAGGTAGCTAAGAGAGACAAGTACATGAGGGAGGCTAGCTGCTATATGGCGGCCTACTACACAACAGTACTAGTTCAGAAACTATGGATACCTCCTTACATCATAGCGGTACCACAGATGTTGGCACCATCCTACTCCACAAGGACACACACCAAAGGGTACAATAGCTATAGAGAGACCCCCCACATAGAGGGAAAGTTTCAGACTCACCATAGAGGTCAGACATGGGTAGCTCACAGTAGAGAGGACAGAGGGCAGATGACATGATATAGATTTTTGATAGGTGTAGGATGGGTGGTCAGTATAGAGCGATAGAGATCATATGTGATTCATAGCCTTATACTTGTATGTTATTTGACGATTATTAATGTATATGAGGGACATGTATTTTGATGATAGGATGTACATTATTATGGACCATGTGGTGGACATTGTATTTTGATTTTTTTGTATGATATGTGACACCCCTTTTTGACACTATGTTATGTTCGTGTGATGGATGATTTACCTATGCATATGTGGATGTTCATGAATTTATTATGGATGATCATGATGATGTGATTTATGTATATGTTCATGCTTATGATGATGATATGGATGATATGTATGATGGCTAATTTTTATGATGCAGGATGTGATGAATAATTTATGACTTTATATGCTATGGGTATGGATCTAACAATTTGTGATGCGGGTGGTGATGTATGTAATGTGCTAATGATATAGAATAATATGGAAATGACTGGATAATAAAATGAATCTAAGATACTTAGAATAATCAACTATGATTAATCTAAACAAATTAAAATAAATATTAGATGACAATGCACATGGGATGAAATGCAATGAACCTAGAATGTAGGATGAGATGCAATTAAATTCCTTACAAGCACTAATAGATAAATGAAATGCAATGTGGTTGGAGTGGTAGGTTGACTTTTATTTGGGATCATACTTGCTTTGAAAGCATAAATATAAAAGGTGTGTGGTATATGAGTGAGATGGCCTAATGTGAGAGTGAAATGCAGCATTGACATGAGTGTAAATAAAGAATTTCATAGTGATGAGGGATCAATGGTAGGTGTATCATACTTGTGAGTTTATTGGAAAATACTTTCCTATAATAATTACAAAATTAAAGGGGAGAATGGGTGTACAGAAGCTACACCTATCAAGAACCGAGAAGGTATCCTCGGAAGAAGAGGGGATGGAAGGGTGAATTTTTACTGCTTAGAATCATGGGTCATAGAGTGAGGTATAGATGCAATGCAACAAAGATAGTTAATGAAATGCAATCCTAATGTGATTTGCCATTTTTGGAGCACTAATTTTTGCTATAGCATAAGACACCAGGTGCCAGGGTATGTGTAACCAAGGAGAATTAGTGTCTAATGCATGAAACAAACACAACAGACAAGAAGGCTATCTGAACACCCCAAAGTTGCGAAGACCTTGGTTGAGCCAAGCGTTTGGATAACCACAAGCACAAAAGGATGCCCCAGTGTAACACAAGACCATAGGGATCTTGGTGGGTACTACGCGAGACAACCAGGAAGACAACAACAAAGAAAAGATCAAGATACGCCCCTATGTTTACTAGTCAAATCACACCATGTCCACGATAGATCATGGCAACCTTGACAAAAGTTGATAGGAAGCTCAAATGATAAACAAAGCCAAATGCTTGTCAAGATCACAATCAATTTCAAACATCCTTTTCCATAGGATTGAGAGGGTGGATGGGATTGATGAGGTTTGTTAGGAAGGATGCATCTTGTTAAGACCAAAGATGGATACTAAACTAAAAGATCAATATGACATAGGAGATTCCAAAACCAATTGAATCTCACGATACAAGTGGATCTCATTTGTGAAGAACCAGTTAGATAAGGACATACTTGATGACACGACACAAGAAGCTTGATACATAAGACACAAAAATGACACACCCTAAAAGAGACCTAGGGGCTCGAGGGGCCAATAAGATATTAGCCTTGCCTAAATGAAGCCATGAGCCCTAAGTAGTTCAAAAAGAAAGACCATGGATAAAAGTGAAAAGGATGATGGAGCCAAATGATGGGAAAATGTGTTGGGTGACCAAAGCAAAGCAAATCCTAGGGGTGGGATTAGATGATCACGACCCTTGCCTATGTGAAAGCACAAGGGCAATGTAGTTTGAAAAAGACCAAATACAAAAGATGAGAGCAAAAGGATAGCCTAATAGCCACGATAAAGGAACCTAGATGGAAGCAAAGGACTGATATGATGACAAGGACTGATGACACAAGCTCATATTAGGATAAAAGCTCAGGATGACGGATAGCAAATGAAGCTCATCCAATGCTCAACCAAAACATACCAAGCGACTGGATGATGGATGCGGATGGAAGTACAGGCTTGATAGGATGATAGGATATGAAAGTAGGATGAGTAAAAGCATAAAGTAACTGGGATGCAAGGTAGATAATGATTAAGCCATGTGTGAATGGTGCATGTGAGCTGGGTTTTCATAGCTGATACTTATCCAAGGGCACCACCAAAGTTGGTTTTCACCATAGGATGAATTATTTCTCTTTACTATTTTTTTGGATTTTCTGATTTTTGATTTTTTTGTACTTTTGATAATTTTTTACTTTTTTGTTTTTTTGGATTTTTGCAAGATAAGATACCCCAACTGACTTAAGTGTAGAACCTTTTCAGGTGCATGATGTTAATGGGCTCCTTTAGGGGCTCTCATTTGAGTGTGGCAAGTTTGTATGCCCCTGATCCATATTTTGTTGTGATGACATAGGGACCCACTAATTTGCTTCAAATTTTCCCTTCTTATCTCAATCTTGCTGAGTGTGTTGATTCTCCTTAAGGACTAAATCACCAACGTTGAACTGGCGAGGATGACCTTCTTGTTGTAGCTCCTCTTAAGGAAATTTTGATATGCTTGAAGATGGTCATATTCTTTGATCCGTCTTTCATCGAGGAGTTCCAGCTAACTGAGTCTTGCAACCCGAGCATCTTTATCGTTGATAAGATTCTTCAGGGAGATTCTTAATGAGGGTATTTCTACCTCAATCAGCAAGATGGCATCGACTCCATAAATGCGAGAATATGGGGTGGTGCCAGTAGGAGTGTGGATGGAGGTATGGTATGCCCAAAGGGCGGGATGGATGTGAAGGTGTCAATGTCGACCAGTATTGTTGACGACCTTTTTAAGGATCTTGATTAGGGTTTTGTTGTTGGCTTCCACCTGACCATTACCTTAGGGGTAATAGGGTGTAGAAAAAAGGTGTTGAATGTGAAAGGTGTTTCATGGCTTGGTTCTTGAATGAATTTCTGTTATCAGAAATGATGGTGGACGGGATTCCATATCTATAGAGAATATGGAAAAGGATAAATTTAGATATCTAAGTACCTATGATTTGAGAGAGTGGCAGTGCTTCCACCCACTTGGTGAAGTACTCATTTGCAGTGATGATGAAGGTATGGCTATTAGAGGATGGGGGATATATCTTGTTGATTAAGTCAAAACCCCACTGAGAGAAGGGCCATGGTGCTATAAAAGGTTGTCGATCCTGCGCAGGAGCATGTATCAAATCTGCATGTTGTTGACAAGGTAAGCACTTCTTCACAAACTCATAAGAATCATGTTCCAAGGTGGGCCAGTAGTAACCCACTCTAAGAATTCTTTTAGCTAGGGCCATGCCATTTGAATGGGCCCCACAAACACCACTATGTGCTTCTGTCAACACAATGTGGGCTTTGGTCTCATTTAGAAACCTAAGGAGGGTTCCATCATACCCATGATGATAAAGTGTATCACCTACAATAGTATAATGGGATGTACATTGGATGAAATATTTTCATTGATTGAGAGTAAGGTTGAGAGGTAGGATGTTGTCATGAAGGTAAGTGTAGATGTCATGATACCATGGTGACATAGGACCTACAATGTCGCACACCATCTCACTTTCTAGGATATCGTAAGCGGGAATTAAGAGTTGCTCAATGAGGAACTCACACTCTATTCAATCTTTAGGCATGTTGATTAGGGAACCAATGGTAGCCATCACATCTATTGCTTTGTTCTACACTCTTTGAATCTGGTCAAACTGGATGGAAGTGAAATACTTTTTGAAGTCATCTACCATGCATTTATAAGGTGCGACTTATCATCCTTTGTCAAAAACTCATCATCAACTTGTTTTATGATCGGTTGGGAATCGCCAAAGACTCTCGGATGAGTGATATTCCATTGGATTAGATCCTAAGGCCAATAAGAAGAGCTTCATATTCAGCTATATTGTTGGTGCAAAGAAAATCCCACCTGAATGACTTTGGTATATAATCACCTTGGGGGTGACGAGCAAGATGATGGCCCCTGATCCATTGTGTGTGTATGACCCGTCAAAACAAAGTGTCCATGTGGTCACTTATGTTGTGTGAAGACCCTTCATCAAAATTTTGTTACTATTACCGATTTTCACCCTACAGACTCAGTCGAGGCGAGGCAACCTATGTTTTAGGTGTTTATGAAGGCCAGATGGAGGAACATTTGCATCAAGGGTTAAATCATACATCCGATGCCATTTCACAAGGAGGTATGTTGGAAATTATGCCTCAGTCGGATCTGGCATAAAACTCCTCAAAAAAGAAAGTTGTCGAGACTAGTTGAATGTCTTGCCGACTAGCATTGTGTTATATTCATTTGAAATCCTCTGGTCGCCAAGAGATCTCGATTGTTGTGAAGTTTTACATCTCTCTCTGCTTGGGAAGTCTCGCTGACCGTTCTTCACAAGGGTGGCGTCGGGGGGAATGATTTGTGTTTGGGGAGATGTCTCTCCGACCTTGTTTAAGTCTCGCCGAAGGGGTTTTCCTTCGGCATAAAGTCTGGCCGAATGATCATGGTCTTAGCTCGCCAAAGGATAAAGGGTTCGGCATAAGGTCTTGCTGAACCATGGTAGTCTCACCAAAGGATGCGGCCCTCCGTATAACCTCTCACCGAATGGGGTGAGGTCTCGACAAAACATGGTGGCTTTGGAATGAAGTCCTACCGATAGATGAAAGTCTTGCCGATAGTTGTTCACAAGGCCGTCATTGGGGAGAAGGGTTCACATTCGCTGTGAGGTCTCGGCGAAAACAAATGTCATCGCGAAGAAAAGAAGGGCCTCGCTGTGACGTTTCGGCGACCAAGTGGAGTCTCCCCAAAATGAAATGAGCTCACTGAATGGAGGCATCATCGCTATGAGGTCTTGCCGACTCAAATAAGGTCTTGCCGAAAAGGGATTGTCTTTGGGGAAAAGAACCCTTGTTCACTATGAGGTCTATTTGTGAGGCGAAAGTCATTGTGATTGTTCCACAAAGGCCATTAGCGAGAGTAAGATTTGCACATTCGCCATGAGTGCAGCCAAATGGTGAGTCACCGATGAAAGGCATTTTTCTTTGGAGAGATGTCTCAACGACCAAATAAAAGTCTACGCCAAAAGTGGAATGAGTTCGATAGAGAGGTTTTCGGCTAGAGGAGAGTCTTGTCGGCCGAGGTTGATCGAGGGAAAAAGATGAAGAATGCACAAACATCTCGTCGACCTGATGAAGTCTTGCCAATGGTCTGGTTGAAGTGTTATCTACTGTTAGGTGCTTTCGGCAAGACCTCTTGCCGAAAGCGATATAGTCTTGTTGATGGTCTGGGTGACAACAAAGGCAATATCGGTATGACTTTTGAAGCTCGATATGAACTCTTGCCGACCGTTGTAAGCTATGCCGATAACTGCTAAAGGGTGTAATCGCATCGGGGAGACACAACTAGTGTCTCATGAGCCATCTGAAAAGGCCTAATGAAGCAATCTTTGAAAGCCCAGGTAAGGAATCTATGGCCAGAACAAGAAGTTCAACCAATCAGAAGGAGCTAAAGATAGATCATGGATAGTTTGACTGATTGACTACCCCTGTGAACGAGATCAATAGAGCATAAACGACATAGACTTACTCTAAGATCAAAAGTGATGGAGCAGCTCGGTGAACAATGGTGTGGAAATCTAACGGGAAGTTTGATGCTGCTTGCAGAGGAGGTCATCATGCAGAGGGATCTTGAGCAGGAAGAAGGCCGAAAGAAAGAAGTCGTCAGTCTCGGAGACAGCTATGAGGTCTATTGGCAATATTAATGGTAATGCTCCAGGGGCATTCAAGGCGGCTCTGATGGAAGTTTGAGGGTGGACACGGAGGCCAAAGGTCAATGCGATTATTCCAAAATATCTTGAGGCCATTCCTGGAGTGATCCTTCACCGAAATGGACAGCGGGGATGCACTTGAATGCAACATTAACTTCATTAAAAGATCTAGGGTGGATCTTTCTAGAGGCGATATTTTTGTAAGCCCTAGGGGCTGAGACTTTGTATATATGGCATTTTTTTGCCTCTTTGTAAAGGAGTTCTTCTTATGCTTTTCAGAAAGTTTGTGACTTTTGCAGTCCTTTCTCAGATTAGCAAACTTTTGTAACTCATTTGGAGCATGATATACAACGTTTACCTTGGATACCATTGATTGTCTCATTTTTCCTTCTTGTTCTTGCAGCATCGTGTATTGTCAGGTGATTGATCAAGTTATTTGTGAGATTTTTTATTTCCCTGTAGCTTTGTCTCACGTATTATGCCTTTTCTACAAAAGTATGGTTATGCAGGTTGTAAATTGTGTTTTAAAGTTGTATATGACCCTTTTGATTTGTGAAAATTACCTTTCCTTCTTAAAAGCATATGCAAGCAACCTTTTTACAAAATATTCATGCATAAACTTACGGTAACACATTGTGCAGTTCAATGTCAGTCATCCTTATTCAAGTGTATGCCAGTTCTGAATGTTCATAGCTCTTATTACATTTAGGTGTATCACCATAGAAATAATGTTCTCATTAGTTTTAATTCTTAAGCATTCTCCTTCTACCCTTTTCCTTTACATAATCATTAGTATAGGTGATATTAACACAAAGGAAGTCGGCCTTCTCCAGAAGTTCATTTTCAACTTTAGGTAACCCACAACCTGAAATGATCCCATGTTTCTCTAGAAAGCTCAGTTTCCATAACTTTGCATAGGTGCATTTCTAGGAGATAATTACGGAGGATAAGCATCTACCAGGGGAGCATCTGCTAGCTGATCAACTATCACTTGTCCTTTAATAGCTTTTCAATCCACATACTCTACATCAAACTCACTTAATAGCTTAACCCATTTAGCCATGTGACCAGTCAAATTTGTTCTGGATAACAAATATTTAAGCATATCGACTTCAGAGATGAACTTCACTAGGTGACTGAGCATGTAATGTTGGAGTTTTTGTGAACTAAAAACCATAGCTAGGCAAGCTTTTTCCATCGAGGAATAATTGAGTTCATAGTCTACTAGGGTCTGACTAATGTAGTAGATTGTGCATTCCTTTGATGACTCATCATGTTGTGCCAAACATGACCCTAGTGCTACTGAAGTAGTAGAAATATACAATAGGAGTGGTTTACCAAGAATTAGCAACATAAGGATAGGCGGGTGCACCAAATATTCTTTGATCTTGTCGAAGCCAAGTTGACACTATTGATTCCACTTAAAGGAAGTATCCTTTTTCAAGAGATGAGTGAATGACTGGAATTTATCAACTAATTGAGCTATAAACCGTCAGATGGATTACAACTTGCTCTGAAGGCTCCTTAAGTATTTGAGATTACGTGGCAGAGGCATATCCATGATTGCCTTGACTTTTTTTGGATCAACCTCTATGCCTCTTCTAGAGATGATGAACCCCAATAGTTTTCCTGATGTGACCCCGAAGACACATTTCTTTGGATTCAAACGTAGCTTATAGTGCTCTAGACGCTCAAATATCTTCTTGAGAACCATCAGGTGCTCTTCCCTTATTTTTGATTTCCCTAATAGATCATCAACATAATATTCCATTATGATATGAATGAGATTGTGGAAGATAATGGTCATGGCACGTTGGTAGGTTACCCCAACATTCTTGAGGCCAAAAGGCATGAAATTATAATCGAATGTGCCGCAAGGTGTGGTGAAGGTTGTTTTATGTTGATCCTCAGGTGCAATTCTGATATGATTATATGCGAAGAATTCGTCCATGAGGGAAAGCATCTCATGTCCTGCAGTTAAATCCACCAACATGTTGATATTTGGTAAAGGGAAATCATCCTTAGGACAGGCTTTATTGAGATCGCGAAAATCTGTGCAAACCCTAATATTTTCATTTGGTTTGGCAACTGGTATCACATTGGAGATTCACTGAGAATAGTCAATTGGTCTGATGAATTCAACTTCTAATAGCTTCTCCAACTCTTTCTTGACCAAGAGAGCTATTTGGGGGTGCATTTTCCTGAGTTTTTGCTTGATAGGTTTTGCATTAGGATGTACTTCCAGATGATGTACTACTAGAGCAAGATCGAGACCTGATATATCTATATATGTCCATGTGAAATTGATGATGTCTTCTTTGAGAAGCTTGGTGATGGTAGAGTATTCTTCCTTTGATAGTGATTTGGCTACATATGTGATTTTAGGATCCTCTTCAATTCCCAAACTTATTTCTTATGTTTCCACGATCAAAATGGATGATTGTTTAGACAACTAAGTTCCTATAAGGGGAAGATGAATGTCCCCATCTTCTAGTGCCTCATTGAGGTTTTTGTTGTCAAATACACCCTTTGTTTTTACTTTTTCTTAGTCAAAAAGCTCCCCCGAGAGGTTTTCGCTAGGTGACCCTTTTTTATTTTTCTTCCTTTTACTTTTGTGGTTAAGGAATTCATCTTCCCACAATCCCATAAGATGTGCATACTGATCTACTGAGGGAAAGGTGTACATAGGTGCACTACTATATAGGTTCCAATCTATGAGTTTAGGATGATGAAGGGATAGGTTGATGGTGCAAACAAATAGGCATTCAAACATGGAAGAAAGGTCAATGTGATCTACATCATCATACGAGTGTATGATGGATTCTTCTTCTAGTATGCCTTCGAGGAGACTATTGTCTTCATTGACATTGTTAGAGGCACTAGATGATGCCATAGGACCCTTTTTTTTATTTTCATAGCCCAAACCTAAGTTTCTTGGACGCACAGATGTGTCGATTAGTTGTCATATGCCTTGCTCTTCTACACCAAGGCCTCCCCCCCAGTAATTGTGTTTCTCTGCAAACTTAGAGGGCCAAGGATAAGTCTCTTAGAAATATTCTTTCAAGGGGGGAGAGGGTTTAGGTTCCTCACAGTATACCCATTGGTTGATGTCATCTTCTAGTGTGTCTTACCTTAACCCAGGAGAGCGGAAGGTGCTAGATCCCACATTTTTGGAGCTCAAGGTGATCATCTTCTCTTCTTCCTTCGGTATAGAATGAGAAGGTTGGCCATATGTGCATGGCGGGGGTGGCATCGTTGCCACATTCAAAGTTGTATGCATTTAATATTCACCACAACCCTTGTCAATGATTTGGACTTTGGTAAAGGTGGAATCGGATGTGGATGATGGAGTAGATGAAGTGGTGGCTAGTGCGGTGGTAGATGAGTGGGATGATGATGTCTAAGGTGGTCCCATTTCCACTCCAGGGCAATAATGTGGAAAAGAAGCTTCTAATGCATGACAATATTTGAATGGTTGAGGGTCCGCATGTATGGTAACTTCCACCCCATTATACAGGAATTTCAGACATTGATGGTATGTGGATGGAAGGGCTTGCATGGTGTGGATCCATGGATGGCTGAGGAGGAGGTTGTAGGGGAGTTCCAGATCAAGGACATGACATGTAGTGTATTGCACTACTGGCCCAACTTGAATCGGAAGATAGATTGTGCCTTCAGAATCACACTTTGCATTATCATATGCATTGATAGTGATAACTTTATTGTTTAAATCAACATGGGTGCATCCTACCTGTTTTATGAATTTCAATGTGCAAAGATTCAGGGTAGAGCCATTATCTACCAAGACACTTTTTACTTTGTGATGATTTACAAGGACTTTGAGATGGAGGGGATGATTATGGTTCAAGTCAATGTAGGGCATGTCATTTTGACTAAAACCTAGTTGATAGGTTGCTGAGAGGTGTCCTACCAATGCTTGAAATTGCATAGATTCTATGTCATTGGGAACTCAGGTGTCTTGTAAGGCTTTAGTCAGAATTTCTTGGTGTACGAGAGAAGACTTGAGCAAATCCAAAATGAATATCTGGGTTGGGTTCTTTCCTAGATGATCAAGAATGTTCTATTGAGAATTCATAGGCAATAGTTGGGTGGTTGTAAGGGCTCCAGGGACTGTGATGCGGGTTCAACAGGTTGTAACAACACATTGTGAATCCTTTCCTTTTATGTGTATCATAGGCACACGTGGCTCTACCTATTTGATATGCATGACGATGCCTTGATAATCAAATAACACTTTTTTGTAAATGATGGTGTTTGTGTTGTTATTCTGATCATTGTTGTTACTAGACTTGGGGTTTGAGTTTGATGTGCTAGGACCTTGATTATGCTTAGGAAAAGCATTGTGATATATTTTTAATTGAGCATTAGATGACGGTGCCATGTTGGCATCCACATTTATCTCACCTCGATCTATGAGATCCTGGATGTATATTTTTAAACCTTGACATTTGTTTAATGTATGCCCTTTAATCTTATGGAACTCATAATACTCATTTTCTTTGTACCAGGCTAGTTTAGGCTTGGTCATAGGATATGTGATCGGGTAATTAGCTAGAAGGAGCTTATGGAACACGGTGCTCAAGGGTTCTCCTAGTTGAGTGAATTGGCATTTTCTATTCCCTTGATTGTTCTAATTGGATTGTTCGGTAGGATGAGGTGCCCCCTGTGGCACTGATATAGCATGAAGATTTGACTGTTGTGGATATTGTTGCTTCTAGGAAGCATTGGCTACTTGAAGGTGTTTGGTGTCAGTGACACCATCATTGACAACATTTTTGTTTTTATTCCAATAACGGGGCTTATCCCCAAATGACTTATCTTTATCAGAGTTAAAATTTTTGACTAATCCTTTGGTAATAAGTGCCCTCTCAAGGATAGGATCTTCTCCACTATTTCTGCAAAGGTTGTGACACAGTGAAGTCTGAAATTGTGGGCCATATCTGGATGATATTTTTTGATGAATAGGGTGACCATGTCCTTTTCCCTAAGTGGGGATTTCATTCGACTGGCTAAAGCTCGCCATCTTTGGAGATAGCTTGCAAAATTTTCTCCCTTGGGCTAATTTTCTTTGAGGAGATCCAATGTATTGATGTCCTCCAAATTAAAGGAGAAGTGGGAGACAAACTATTATGAAATCTATGCAAAGGACTTGATAGATCCCTTCTCGAGACCCATAAACCAGTCAAGAGCTATCCCTTGTAAACTCCTAGGAAACAACCTCTTGAGGTAATTGTCATTATGCATGACTTCTTGACAGTGGGCATAAAACTCTTGAAGATGAGCCTTGGGGTCTTTGATTCCTTTATACTTATTGAATTTTGGAATTTCAAAATGCTTTAGGAAAGGAATTGATGAAATTGAAGGATCAAACGGATAGGGACAAATGTCCTCAAACTTAAATGATTGTTTGTTGGTCCCTGCTTGTAAGTCCTTCAACATAGCTTTGACTTCTTCCAAATCCTTATATATAGGCATTGCAGGAGTCAGATTAGATGGATTAGGCTGATTTTATGGAGGATATTGCTGATATGATGAGGATGGCACAAAAGTAGCTTGATCATAGGCTAGTGTAGGTTTATATGGAGATGTTTGTTAGTATTGATTGGCATATGTGGATTGTGGTTGAGGATTGACATAAGGTGGATTGAGGATGGTAGATTTTGATAGTAAGAGGTTGAAGCTGCTTGTTGATAAGGTGGCTAATATTGATAATATGAAATGGATGGAGCACCCTGCTGATATTGTGTAGGAGCTTGGTAATACAATGACATGGAAGTGCCTTGTTGGTATGATGGCGGTTCTTGATAATAAGAAGTGGATGGAGCACCTAGTTGATAGGATGGATGTTGCTGAGTGTAGTAGGGATTGGATTGGTAATTGTATGCAACATTGGGTTGTTGTGTGGTATATGGAGGTAGTTGTGGATTATAAGGTTGTTGGTGAGGATTTGTGTGGGATTGTTGGGGGTTAGTGAAAGGTGGTGGTTGAGATCGTGGTGGATTTTGAAAGGCCAGATGGAGATTTGGATTAGGATTAGATGTAGCAGCATAGGTGATATATGTGCTTGATAGATGGTAGAGATATTGTGTGAGAAGATTATGTTGCTTTTGTGTGGGAATGTGTGTATGTTGGGGTGGTTGCTACTATTGTGGTGGCTACTGGTAAAGTGGGTGAGATGGGATGTGTTGTTGTTGTGAGATCACCATGGAGGCATCGTGGGGTGGATGTTGAGGTTGTGACATAGCTTGCGTCACTTGATGTGTGGGTTGCGTAGGGATGGTAGTATGCTGCTATGAAATCAGAACATTTTGTTGCAGAATTGTGATGTTTTGTTGCAGAATTGTGACATTCTATTATGGAGGTGGTTGATGAGGTGGTTGAGATAGCTGTAGAGACACCTAAATTTGGACACCTAATTTATCCAAATTTATCCCCTCTCATCTAAGCATCCTTATTTGCATTAATTAAGTAATATCGCTATTATTTAATTAATATCCCTAATTCCTCTAATCCCTAAGGTATCTAGTTAAATAATTAAATACCTTCCCCCTTTCATCAAATGAAATAAATAAATATCACATTTATTTAATTCCTCATAGGTCACATCCTCCATCATCTTTATCTAATCCTAATTATTCTCCTAATCTCATCATTAGGGGTGTGCACATGCTTAATCCTTGATTAGGATGTGTCACATCCTCCAACTTCTGCAAGTTGGCCTCTAATCTCTCTTAGCCCACCTAACCCTCCTTTAATCCTTCATTAACTAGCCTAATCAACCTCTCAAGGAATTTTTAATTCCTTTTATCCTTCCAAGGAATATTGAATTCCTTTTCTCTTCCCCATGTGAATCTTTAATTCACATTTAATCCCCACTCAACATTTTCACAATTTTAAAATCACATGTCTCTTACATGTCCCCCACTCAACAATCTTTAATTCACATTTAATCCCCCAATGCACCCTTTGGAATTTAAAATTCCTTCTCTCATCCCCATGAGAATATTCGAGGAATTTTTAATTCCCCACATGGGGATAAGGAGGAATCCCAAGGTCATGTACTATCCTTCCACCTCATGTCCACTTCACCTTTTAGGGCCATATCACATGCCACATGTCAAGATGTGAGGGCTTGTGAGTTCTCAACTCACCTTAGCCCTACATCTTGATCATTGGTGGCTCAATCTTGGCCATCCATTTCCCTAGAGATTTCCAAAATCTCTATAAATACCCCCTCTTTTCTCTCATTTTGGAGGGAGATCATGCATTGTAGCCAAACTCTTGCAAAATTTCTCTAGAATTCATACTTAGCCATTTTCATGCTTTCATCCACTTCCATCCATCCTCACATCATCATCTAGCTTGCATATCTTGCCATCCAAGGAGCATACACACCAAAGATCGAAGGGCCAACCAAAGGATCAATTCGACGCAAGGTAAAAAGTTCCATTTCTTGTTCTTATTTTGTGTTGTTTCCAACTAGGCTAATCTTGAGGTGTAGGTAGTTTTTAGTGTTTATTTGCATCTTTGCTTGCTGCTCATTTTCTAATGCCCACCACCTATCACATGGATAGTGATATGTTGTGGTGGCACTTGCAAGGATAGTAGTGTGTTGTAGTGGTGCTTGCAACATAATGGATTGTTGAGGATTAACAAGAGGCTACTAGAATGCAAGGATTTACCTTGAGGTGGTGGTAGTAAATAGTCAATAGGTGTAGACCCTGGAGGTGGCATTAGTGCAAGGATAGGATTACTCCCAATGTTGATGAGTGGTTGACTAGGATGTTGAGGCAGGAGTGGTGGAGTAGATGGAATATTTTGTGGCATGCCATAGGCATAGGGGTCATTAGGATTAGGTGGTGTCATAGAGGCCACAACTAGGATACGAGGATAACTTGCAACTTGATGTATCACGACATTTCCCAACTTAGGGTGATATCAATTCTCTATAGGTGCGCCTTTGGGGACATGAATTTCCTGGAACATTTTGTGAAGTTTGCAGGTCTTGAGGTGTAGGAAAAGTCTAGGCACCAGTATATTGTGACATATCAAAATTGGGTGGGGGTTTGACTCCTTTCATTATTAAAGTAGCGAGAATCTTATCCACATGTTGGTTGAGGAGGCGATCTGTCATTTGAACGTTGGCAAAATTGCTAAGGTATTTGTCAACTGTGACTTCGGGCCGATTGACCATGTTCTCATCACCGAGTGGTGAAGTGTTTTGGACGTTCGTATTAGACTGTGACGAAGCACCGTTATTGGGGTCCTGAGGGATATTTGCACTATTGTTGGGATCCTAAGGGATATTTGGCTAGGAACCCTGGGTTTGTTGTCCTACCATTTGCTTCATTGCTTGTGATCGGGTTTGAACGGGCATGAAAAGTGTAAAACTATTATATGAACTAAGATGAGGCTAAACTATAAGATGCAATGCAAAGATGAAGGATTAGAAAATTGGATGATTAGATAGAGATGTGATTGGATTAGATTGGATAAGGTTGATTGATAAAATGATTGATAAGATTGGATGATGGATAAGATAAGATGATGAAAGGAATTGCAAACCAAGTTCAGAAATCACCCTAGGTGGCTTAAGGTGTTGATTGATCATATTAAAGAATAGATAGACGATTACAACATAGAATCCAACTTCAAATGGAAGTGGATTGATTGGGCCGAAGGTGATAACTCACTCGGGATGGATGATGATCCCAAGCAGATGTTATAGGATGACGATCAATTTGAGACACTTAGGCCAATTTGGATAATAACCTCTAAATGAAGTTCAGGGGATTCAAATCAAAAAAATGATGATGGATATGCAACCTAGAGATGTTTCAAGATGTTCCTATATGATTCAGATGATAAACAGATGACCTTTGAAAAATGTAGATGGATTGAAGTGGATGAATGGAAGATGCAAACAACTTGGAAAAAAACAAACTTTTTGGGATCACAACAAATTAACACTTTGGGAAAAGATCAAACTCGCCTAAAAAGGTGACAGAATTGCCCAAACAGAGTGTAGGATCACCCAAACAGGATGTAAGATCGCCCAATTAGGGTGCATGGTCACCCAACTAGGGTGCAAGATCACCCAATCAAGGTGTAGGGTCACCCAACTAGGATGTAAGATTTCCCAATCAGGGTGCAGGGTCACCCAACTAGGGTGCAAGATCACCCAACTAGGATGCAGGATCACCCAACCAGTGTGCAAGGTCACCTAATTGGGGTGTAGGGTTGCCCAAATAGGGTGCAGGATCACCCAACCGGTGTGCAAGGTCACCCAACTAAGGTGTAAGGTCACCCAGCTAGGGTGCAAGATCGCCCAACCAAGGTGCAAGGTTGCCCAACTAAGGCGCAGGGTCGCCCAACTAGGGTGCAAGATCGCCCAACCGGGGTGCAAGGTCACCCAAATAGGGTGCAGGATCACCTAAATAGCTTTTGAAATTTCCTGAATTTGAAAATATTCAAACGGCATTAATAAACGGGGTAATGAACTCACTGAACGAGAAAACAAGCTCACCTAATGGGGAAACAGACTCACCGAACCGGGAAAAAAACTCTCTAAATGGGGAAACAGACTCTATGAACAAGGAAACAGATTCTCAAAACAAGAAAAAAACTCTCAGAATGGGAAAAAGGACTCTGAGAATGGGAAAACGGATTCTCAGAATGGGAAAACGGATAAATGGATAGACTAAACGGATAAACTAAGTGACTAAGCAGAAAGTAAGATTGGCTATTCAAGGTGAAAAATCGCCCAATTATGTTGCAAAAATTCTTATTTTTAGGGAATGGGTGAATATGATGACTCAGGATACTAACAGGGGACTAAAACAACAAGCACAATCGCCCAAGTATGAAGAAGGATCGCCCAAAATAGTGGCAAAATTACCCCTTTTGATGAAACAGGCAAATGTGATGGGTTGTTTGACTAACAGAATGACTCAAACAAAAAATAGAATCATCCCTTTAGGTCTCAGGTTTTCCCAACTCAGTGTCAGGCTCACCCAAAGTGGGCACAAGCTCACCTATTCTGTGGAGAATGGGAAATTCTGACAAGAACCAACTAAGAAAAAACTCAGATAGAAGAAAGGGTCGCCCCAGCGGACAACAGGTTCACCCCAAATAGTAGAAAGTTCACCCCTGACAAAGGAAAAATCACCTAAATAGAAAAATTAGACTTGACTTGGATGAAAAATAGCTATGAAAAATGTCAAAAAACACAACAAATAATAAGTAAAAGGTAAGGTTGACTCAACTAAATAGAAATGCACTGGTTTTGCACAAAGAAGACAGTTTAAGCAACACAATCCTAAGATTAGTAAAAAGGGTATGGCCAACACGGTTCTCTAACTAGGCTGAACAAGGTGATCTAGGGAGTCCTTGATATATGCACGGTACATGAAGCACAACCGTGAACACCAACCCCTTACAGGCGTGAGTCAGAAGCCTCGACAAGGTACTGGAAACTTGGACCAACTCTTCATGTCTTATCTAGGTATCACCTTAGCTTTGACGCTCTGCTAGACATGATGTGATTGGATTGGGGTACAACTTTGGCTCTCCCCCCTTTATATACCTTGTTGGTACACGTGGTTGGGATCGTCCCTTGGGGTGATGAAATCCCTAAGCAAATCTTGCTAGGAGAAGACACTAGATGTTTTCGACTAGTCCCCAAGCTCGCACAAAGCACAAGGGGAAAGCTTATACGTTCTAGTATCTCCTAGGTAACACAAAGGACTAAAGTGGACTACAATTTCTCTTCACCTAGGATTTTCAAATAGCACAAAGGGATTGGATATGTCAATATTCCACTAAACAAGCACAAAAAACAAGTGTATTGACTTCCCCTAATTATTCTATGTGCCTAACTAGTATGAAAATAACAAACAAGCAAAGCTAACTAAAGGTCTTGGCCCACTCATCCTACAAGAAAAAGTTATTAGTTTAATCCTTCGGCCTTGGAAAAATGTGAAATAACTGCACAAACATGAGTAAACCCAAGCACATTCACTGAAAAAATAGGTTAGGGGGTTAGTACTTAAAAAATGATAAGAAACTAACTCTGAAAAATGAACTTTGAGTTACTATTTACCTTAGAATCACCTATGTCTAAAGCATAATCGCCCCTGTTGATAGTAGAATCACCTATTTTATCAGTAGAATTTCCCTTTTCAATGGTAGAATCACCTCTGTCAGAGGTAGGCTCACATGTTTGCAGAAAGCAGGCTCGCCCAACTCAGCAGTAGGGTCACCTATTTGGAAAGCAGGGAGTAGATTTGCCCCTATTTGATAGATGGGTGATTCTGCATCCTCTATTCAAGGCAGAATCGCCTGTATTGATTGCAAGGTCACCCCTGTTATTGCAGAATCATCTGTTCCACTAGCAGAATCACCTCTATGTAACCTGAACCTGCAAAATTTTAAACAGAGCACGTGAAAATAACAAACCTGTTTGTGGGTCCCACCATACATTCCAGAAATGTGTGCAACATGATTTCCTACCCTAAATAATGCAAAATCAGAGAAAATGCAAAAGGACAAATATACAAAACACCACCTCAAGATAAGCCTAGTTGAACTTGAACAAAAGAAAGATAAAACAAAAGATATACCTTGCTCAAGTTGATCCTTTGGTTGGCCCTTTGATGTTGACAATTTGTGTGCTTGATAGAAAATAAGCTAAAATGATATGCAAAGTGATGTAGATTGGATGGAGAATGCAACAATGGATGTGGGTATTTTGATAGATGTATGAGATGAATATAATCAAAGCTTGAAGTGCAACAATGGAGGATGAAAAATGCAAGTGTTTGAATGCTTGAGCTTGAGAGTAGAATGCTAGATTTCTTGTGATTGTGAATGGATGAATGTGTTGAATGAGAAAATGAGACAAAATCCTCTATTTTAGGGGAAGAGTCTCTAGAGATTTGAATGGCTAGGATTTAGCCAACATGGACAAGATGGAGGGCCATGGTAAGTTGAGGACTCACAAGCCCTCACATCTTGCCATGTGGAAAATGAAGTGGAAAAAGACATGTGAGGTGGAGAGGGAACATGTGAGGTGGAGGTACTTGTAAGTACCTTGGGATTAGGGGAAGATTTCCTCAAAAAGGAAGTTTTTGTCCCCATGTGGGAAGGATGTTGACATGTGAAGAATTTTAGAATTCCTCAGTAATCATCATGGGGAAGAAAGAAGTGTTGGAGTAATAAATGTGAATTTTACATTCACATGATTGGAAGTACCTTGGGGATAAAACAAGGTCCTCATAAAGGAGGTATGTGTCCCATGTGGGTGATGTAACTTATGAGAGGTTTTAGAATTTCCCAACAACCTTCATGGGGAAGAGGGGAGCATTGGAGGAATAAATGTGAATTTTTAATTCACATGGGGAAGAGGTCATGGCTAAATGAATAAAGTACTTATGATAGGTTGAATTGGAGGGATACCAAAAATGGTATGAAGATTAGATTAAGGTTGTGCAAACAAGTGATTAAGAAGACTAATGAAGGATTAGAGGCAAGTGGCCAAATATGGAGGATGTGACATTAATCCTAATTAGAGGTGTACACATCCTAATCATGGATTAATTAAACTAATCTAGATTATAAGAGGATTATGGAGGATGTGACAAGGAGAGAGAAAATACATAATTTAAAATTGATTTAAATTGAAAAGACTAAGTGACTAAGTTAAATAAATTGATATATATATTTAATTTAGAGAGGAAGGGATGAAAGGTAAAGTATTTAATTATTAAATTAAATACTTTAGAAACCTTAGGAAAGGGGAAATATTAATTAAATAAATCATTTAATTGATATTAATGGGGGATAGACAAATAAAGGTAATGAATTTGGCCATACAGGAGTGGTCAAATTTGGATGCCTACAAATCCAATTTCCTAACTATGTTCTATAATCAACCCATATATCTTCAATTTTGTGCACATGGTTGTAGACCTTCTTGATTCTATCTTATATCCCCCTATAGTTGAAGTCAGGCCTCCTTCTGTAGGTCTTCATTGTGGCCCATTGCATTTTAGATTCCATGACCTTTTAAACTTTAAGATATGTGAGAATTGAATATCTACCTATAGTAAGAGTAAATTTGAAACCTGGCTTATGAGATTCAATTTGTTTACTATGAACAACCATTATCTATTTGCAGAGCTTCATAAGGATGATCTTGTCACTTGGGTATCTTGGGAGCATGTGAGGGTATCCAACAAGACAACCAGCTCTAAGGTAAGTTGAAGTAGGAAATTTCAAGTACAAGCAACCAAATTTTTTGACCACTAACCATGCCTCATTTGATACTCTCTTGTTTTCAATCTCCCTATCGAACATGCAAATATGTGGGGAAAATAAAGCATCATTGACCCTTGTGAAGTGATTAATACTTTTATTCAAAGTCAACTATGAGTAGTATTGATACATTGGAATGTGTCTCCTATCTCCTTTGAATGTAAGTCCAAGAAATCTCGTCATTGATGCCACATCATAAACTAAATATGAGATCATGTAGAATTTCAAATTAGGTGCCTTCACAAGTTGCTCATGAATAGCATCACTAATTTGTCGTCCCAAAAAAATATGATGTTTCCTCTTCTTGATAACATGAATGTACATGTACATCCATTCCTGAAAGATATAAGAGGTAGGAAAACCTTTAACCCTACCGAGAAGGGTAATAGGATCATTAATTTCCTCAACAAAGTCACTCTGAGTAGAAATCTTTGGCCATCTTGAAATGTTGGGCCTTGGATTCTTCAACCATCTTGCATTAATTACTCTCCTACAATTATTTGGATCCTTATCATAATGCCCATTGTTCCTTTTCAATTTTTATATTTGCATATGAATCAATGCTAGGATAGTGAAAAATCAAGTCAAAGAATTATGAATCAATCTAGATGACTATATTCCCATCAGGATTTCTAACACTCTTGTCATCCCTATTATAATGTGCAACTACTGCAAGTACAAAATCATGGTTGTGTGTCACAATGGGTAAGGAAGACACCAACTAAATGTTTCTCTCAACAATATATCGTATCCCCTCATATAATGGTTGCTTCTTGGTTCTCTCAAGAAACTTGTACATGTCAACATGTCCTATCTCTATATCCTTTATTTTATTAATGTTGGAAGAAACCAAGGTTGCTAGGAAAACCCCTTGATACTTGTACTTCATAGATTTTTTACTTGGAGATGGATCAGACATTGGAGTAGCTTTGTGTAAAGTAAAATGCTCGTACCCTTTCAAGAACTCGAGCACAAATGCTTTAAAAAAACATATTAAAGAAACTACAACAAGAAGTTAAAATTTCCCAGTGTTAGAGAAAATTTAGGGTTTCATGCACTGGTGGGAAAAATTTGATCTTTTTCATATGCTTTGAAGGGTTCTGGTGCATGGGCACTAGAAAACTAATGGGTGCATGTAAATTGGTAGCTTGGGTGCAAAGGTGAAAAAAATAAAAGCATTTGCATGAAGTTTTGCTTTTGAGTGTAATAGTGCTAAAATTTAACACTTTTGCATGTGCTTTGGTTGATTTTGGACTTCAAATGTAGTAGCACTAAAAAACTATGCTCCTACATGTATTTTAACTTTTGAGTGTAGTAGCACTAAAATTTTGCACTATTGCATGTTTGGTAGAACAAAATGATGTAAGGGTGGGAAAATTCCCCGCCCCTACATGGGGTAAAAAACACTAAGTGTATAGGCAGAGAAATTTTGCACACCTACACTTGGGGATGCATTTGGGATGTATAGGTGGTAAAATTATGTGCCCTAACATATTTGATGACCAAATTGAAGTTTATGTTGGTCAAAGTTTTTTCCCTGACCTACATGTGGATAGTATTATTACATGCAACATCAGAAAATTTCCCCGTCCTTACATGTAATTCTTGATTTAATGTGTGGTCATTGGGATCACATTTTATATACACTGAAAGTGTTTTAACCCGCCTATACATATTGTAATAGCAAAGGGTTTCGATGGCTTATCTATGCCACGTGGGGTTTAAAATCTATGAGACACATAGTCATTCTTATAGAAATTAAAATACACAAACTTTGATTTACATGAATTTTGCAAGGCATTTATTTAGACAATACAAAACTAGGTTTCAAACTACTAGGGAATCTTAAAAACGTAGAGGGAAAACTCATCATTTTTTAGTGATCAAAATGATTTCCATGGGTAGATATTGGGCAGGAAAGGATCAGATAACAAAAAACTCGAATACAAAAATGATTAAAAAGAAAACGACATCCAACAATGTATACACAAATGGAAAATGAAACAAACTAAAACATAGACCAACATTAACCCTAAATAAATATATAGAAAATAATGGAATAAAATAAGAAAAGCAAGAAAGGACAACATGCCCCCAAATGCCAAAAAACCTTAGGTAAATCTGCTTAAATCCTCTTGAAAATCCAAACACGGGCTTAAAGGAGGCAATCAAATGAAGGGCGACTTAAAAAAAACAAAATTAATGACAAAGAAGAAAATAAAATGAAATAAAACTGATTAAAAATATTTTAAAACACATTAAAAACATGTCATTAATGCAAAGTGTGTGAAATTAAAGATGCATCAACATAAAAATTTAGTGCTTCAATACATTTGTAACTCTACAAAAGACATGCAAGGGCACTGAAATTCAGCGCTCTTGCATATTTTCTTTTCTTTTTTTTTTGCCAAAGGAGTGCAAGGGCACTAAATTTCAATGCTTTTGCATGTGTAGGAAAATTCACTAACTTTGAAAATGAACTTTTGTAAATTTTTCCTTTTTGTAAATTTTGAAAGGCAGAAAGAGGTAATCACCTTAAATGACTTTTCAAGGTTTGGGACCATGCAGTAGGGAAAGTAATATTTTCCTCCTTTTGATAGCTTAGATAATATAGGCTATGAAATCGATAAGTTTTGTAGGGGTTATCCCATGAATTGAGCACAGCTGAATTTGAGGATACCAGTTGGCTTTATTGGGGAGCTTGCTTCAATCATCCTCTGAAGCAATCAAAGGGAGAAGAATCCCAAACTCTAAGTGCCTTCATCCAACTTTTGGGCTATAGTGTTAGGTGACACAAAATGACACCAACAAAGATAAAAAGAAAAAGACACAAAAACTATACAAATATTTACAAACTTATTTGATGCCTCACTGAGTGAAGAGATTTAGATGTTGTCTATTATGAGGCAGCAAAAAAGGAGTAATTTCCTGGTATGCCAAAAGAAAAAAAATTTCACCACAAAGTTGGTGAATTGTGAAAGGTCCTCTCCACAAGGAATCAAACTTTCCATGCATACCCTTAGGTTCTCTTCTTTTGTCCCACTAGAGGACTTGATCTCCCACTTGGAAATCATGAGACTTTTCATTCTTGTCAAAAATTCTTTTGACTTGCCCTTCGTGTTTCGCAATTCAATCCACCACCTAAATGTGCTTCTCCTCTAATTCAGTGAGGAACATGATGAACTTATCCACAAAGTTGTCAAAAGTTTCATCTTTGATGTCAACCAATTTCAGAGTAGGAAATTCCAAAGTAATAGGAAGTTTTGCTTTCAACCCATACAAGAGTTGAAATGGTGACATGCCAATTGCCTATTTTTGGGTAATGCAATCTACCCACAATGTATCATACAATGCCTTGTGCCAAGATATTTGATTCTTGTCCACCAACTTCCTGATGATAGTGACCAAATTTTTATTGTTCGACTTTGCTTGACCATTACCTTGAGGGTAATAATCTAAAGAATGAGAAAGTGTGATCCCATAATCGAAGTACAATTTTGTTATGTCATTGGATGAGAAGGAAGCAACATTATCTACTACAGTCTTATTCAAAATTCCAAACCTTGAAATGATGTTTTCCTTAAGAAACCTACATACCACTTCTGAAGTAGCATGCTTAACCAAAATGGCTTCCACCCACTTGGTGAAATAATTAGTCGTCGTGAGAACATAGACATTCCCTGCACTAGATGGTGGATTAACGATATCAATGAAATCAATTCCTACTTCTAGAAGGGTTCTTCAATCATCAATGGATTGAGGGGAAGTTTTGCTAGTTAGGGTTTCCCCATGAATTGCTAGCATAATTCACACCTATGTGCCCAATTATACGCATCTTGGAAAAGTGTAGGTCAGTAGTACTTTGCTTGAAATATTTTTTGAGCTATGATTGGTGTTGATAATTTTCCTCCACACACTAAGTTGTGAAATGACTCCAACAACTTGCTTTATTGTGCTTTATCTACGCAACATAGAAAGGTATTGTCACGAATCCTCTTGTACAAACCATTGTCCCAAAAGACAAAGTTCATGGCCTTGAGTTTGATCATCCTCTTTTCTTTGAAATTCAGGTGTTCTGGACATTCTCCACAAGTGAGAAAGTGCAATATTTTAATACCATTCATCAATCGTGCTAAGAAACAAGACTATGAAAAAATCCTCAACATTTACATCCTCATCATTTGATAGTTCTTGTGGTTCATTATCAATAATGAGTTGAAACAAACCTTTCCCACATACCAACTTAGTGGGCTTGATCCCCATGCCATATTCCTAAATCTTGGCAATCCAATTGCCTCTTTTGGTTCCAAACTCCTCTTGAGTCAAGATGGACTTGATCGTGGAATCTGGCACTAACATAACAACATGAGTTATGGATGTAAAAACGAAAATGCTTATCTACCTTAACCACAAAAAAATCATGATTTCCATTGGTGAGTATTTCAACTCATGAGCCTTCAGTAGACAACTCATAAATGCTATGGGAGATTCAATCCACTCATTGTTTTGTTGCACCAATATTGCAGATAATGTATATTTGGAAGCATAGCTATACATGATAAAATCCTTTGTGTAGTCTAGACAAACTAGGACTAGAGAGTGTGCAATGGATTCCTTGATATCATTGAATGCAACTTGATCTTCTGCACTCCAATGGAAGATAGATTTACCTTTCATCATATCAATGATATGACGTGTCTTTTCTACTAAGTCTGGAACAAACCTCTACGAGAAATTTACTTTCTCAAAGAAGAAGTGGAAGATGATCTTACTTGAAGGTAAAGTAAGACCTTGGATAGAATTGACCCATTCTAGATCAATTTTAATATCTTCCTTAGAAATGATGTGACCAATGAGTTTACCTTCGGTAACCCCAAAAATTGACTTCTTGGGGTTGAGGGAAATTTTGTGTTGTCAACTCCTCGCAAGAACTTGTTGCAAGTGATGAAAATGGTATTGATGTTTCTTTGAAAGGATTATCAAATCATCAAGATAGACCACAATAAACTTACCCATGACTTTGAGAAAATCCAAGTCCATTACTCTTTGAAATGTAGCACCAACATTTATTAAACCAAAAGACATTTTGTGATAAGCAAAGTACCCCATGGAGTGGTGAAGGCAGTTTTATGTTGATCTTCCTCACTTACCTTCACTTGATTGTATTTGAAAAGGCCATCCAACATAGATAACATTTCAAATCCCATCATTATTTGCAATATTTGATCCATTACCAGCAGGGGGTAATTGTCCTTTAGTGATAGTTGATTCAAGTTTTTGAAATCCACACAAATGCGGATTTCCCCATTCTTTTTCTGTACAAGAAAAATATTTGCTATCCATGTTGAATGGTGAATAGGAAAAATAATTCTTGTGAACTAAGCATTTTTTGAATCTCTGAAAGAATAGTACCTGAAGTATTTGGATTGTATTGACTCTATTTTTGCTTGTGAGACACATAACCTACCTTAAGGGGAATTTCATATTGGACCTCTTTCAGATGGAAAGATTTTAAGTCTTCATAAGAATAAGCAAGTACATCCATGTACTGCCACAATAACTCTACAAACCTATCTTTCTCCTTTGACGTGCAACATTTGTAAGTGTTCACCATTTTGGGATCTTCCTTAGTTCCCAAGTTAACTTTCTCTACTTCATTCGATGATTTGGAACCGGATTGTTGCTACTTCTTGACATATCGATTGTGCTTGTCAATTTTTTTTTCCAAAGATACCAAACCTTTGGGAATCCTATTCCCTTTGAGCTGCAAGATTTCTTCTCTTGTATCATGATCTACCTTAGATATTGACTCTTGAGGTGGAGATTCACTTCCACGATACCAAACCTTTGGGAATTATATTCCCTTTGAGCTACAAGATTTCTTCTCTTGTATCATGATATACCTTAGATATTGACTCTTGAGGTGGAGATTCACTTCCTTCAAAATATAACACATTGAATTTTTTAGCCTTTTCAAGAAAGGAAACGATCTAATGATCGTAATTGAAAATCTACTGATGATCTAAGTTATCTGGAACACTTGGCCAAAAAATGCTAGTATATGTAGTCCCTTTCAAGTCTTTTTGTGAAATTAAAAGGGTAGTTGACACTACTAAACTATCAACTTTATCATTATACTCCCTTGGTACTATAGATATATTAAATGCATCAAAACCCTCAATACAATCCCAAACGAGATTGTGTTAATGCCTTTTCATTTGATATAGGTACCTTACCTGAAAAAATACTATCTCGACATCCCCTTGAGCATGAAGGTTTTTTATTCCCTTCTTACATGCAACCTCCATCCCTAACAACAATGCCTCATATTTTGCAGTGTTGTTAGTATTATCAAATTGTAGTTTGAAAGAGAAAAGGAAGATTTTTCCTCATGGGGATATGAAAACAATCCCCACTCCAAGTCCTATAGAAGAGCAATTACTGTCAAATTCCATAGTCCAAACACCATTTGGATCTCCCAAACTAAAAGTATCAAAATCTGAGGTCTCTTCATTTGAAGAAGTTTCACCATTTGAGGAAGATCCTCTATCCGAAGAAGATGAACCATCAGTTTCTTGCTCTTTACTTGAATAATTATCTGAAGAACCAAAAACTTCATTAGTTTTTAAATAATATGTGCCTATTCCTAAAGATTCAAAGAGGATCTAGGCTCTTGGGTCATCAAAATTTGTTACAGAAAACTTAGACTCCCTTTCTAGAAGCAATTTTTGTATAACACCCTTGACAAGTATTCTGACCTTAGACTAGTCCATATTGATTTCTCCCCCAACATCCTTGCAAAATTTATGTCCTAGCAATATCCCATATGAGGCTAGTATGTTAGCTACCAAAATAGTGATTTTGATCTTCTTATAAGGAAATGCAGCAAATACAAATTGTGCATCTTTTATTTTCCCATAAGAGGCACTTGCTTGTTCTAAATTAAGAAATATTAGCCAAATATTTTAGTTAAATTCAAACCCAAAGTGGTAGCCACTTTAGTTGATATCACATTGTCAAAGGCACCAACCCAAATCAATGACACAATTACTTAACTTAAAACCATTGACCAACAATGAAATATAAAAATGATCATTTTTTTCCAAGGATGGATGAAGGAATGGAAACCAAGTTACTTTTTGAAGGCCTTGGTTTGGGAACAACTAGGGTGTTCTAGGAAGAGTCTCGATTAGGGTGAGTACCTTTATCCTTGAAAAACCTAACAGTTCTATCAAACTAATCCGAGTTAGCCTGAAGGTACTCAAATTCTGACATTTGAACTTTAGTCTTCTTGGCATGGTCTATAATGTCAAATTCTTGATGAGGATTTTCCAAAGAAGATAGGATATTCTCATTCTTTGGTTTGGTAATCGGGGCACTAGTCTTAAAAGTACAAGAAGATGTAGGAGGATTTGAAGTACTCACTTGCTTATTCCTTGCTATATCTCTTGGTTGGACTGGAAAAGGAGTCCCTCTCTTAGTAATTGTAATCATCATACACGAGTTATCCTTTGCTTTAGCTATGTCACCTTTTTGATGATCAAGTTGATTTTTCAAATGAGTGAAAACAACATAATCATCAACAATATGTTCATCCTCTTGGTCAAACTATTCTTCATAATTCAAATGCCCAATGTTAGAGTCGAAAATCGGATTTCTTCCTCCTTCTGGAAGAGATTGGCATTATCTTTTGAGTGATATTTTGATTGCAAAAAATATTCTTGCTTAGCTTCATAGTATCCCATGACCACCTTTGTAGGCAGTGCTTCAAGTGCAAGCCTTCCTTGTGGTGCAAGAAGTCTATTATGATTCCTTTGAGCATTGCCAGGAAAATTTGAAGCATTAGGATAAGTTATCCTTGGAACAACTTTATATGAAGGATTAGATGATCCTTGAGAAATTTGCTTCTTAATAACTAGTGATTCATTTGATAGCTTTTGCACCATAGGATCTTTGGTGCTTGTGGAATTTTGGGCCGAAGACATCTATCGTTTGTTCCTATTTGATTCCTTTCTTATCTTTCCAGCAAGAATCAAATCATCTTCAACTTCAATAGCCAATGCTCGAGTTTTGGCAAGATCAGTTGGGTTATCCCTTGGCAATAAGAAACTTACCTTTGATAACCACATATTAATGAAGAAGCACTTTAGATTGTGAGGTGTTGGCTAAGTGTCAACTAGAATCCTAGTTGTCAACTTCTTAAATTTTACCACGAACTCACGCATAGGTTCATGTGATTCTTTCCTCATTATTGTAAGTTAATCTAGCAAGGTGTGAGCATCTTCAATAGAATTGAATATTTCCTTGAACTTGGTTCAAAGAGTAGCCCAATTTGTGATAGTTCTAGTAACAATATTGTAGAACCAATCAGTTGCTACTCCTTGTAAAGTTTCAATGAACACCCTTAATAATACATCCTCATGTTCCACGTCGAGAACCCCACATACAATATAAAATGCAGTGATATGCTTGTTCAGGTGTTCCTTTCCATCTCCATAAAACTTAGGGATGTCCTTGCATGAAGTATGAGGAAGTTCATACAAAGGTGTCACCAAATTCAAAGGATCAAAGGCATTACCCCATGAACCTTGAGGTGATTAAGTTGTCATTCTACCTTGATTGAATGGAGGGATAATATACCTTTGAACCAATGAAATAGGCAAAGCTCTTTGAATACTAGAAGCTTCACTTGGAATAGGTGACCTTACACTTTGAGGAGGAAAAGTCCTTGTGCATTGTAAAGGAGATCTCATACTTGGAGGAAGAATATCAATGTCATGTTTCCTCAGCAATTCAAATGTAGGATCAATTTGACCTTCTTCACTTTGACCACATGTGTAGCTTTTTTATTCCAAAATGCACTCTTTAATAAGAAATTAAAATAAAGAAATAATTACAAACACAATAAGAAATTTTTATACTTCAATTGAAAACGTGAGGCTTGGTTGTGTATTCATATTCCCCAATAGAGTCACCAAAAAATTGTTCAGTGAATATTTTGTAATCACTTAATCAATTACAAAATGATAATTTCAACCATGGCTATGCTAAGATGTTAAAATCTCCTCTCAGAAAGGGGAGGCTTCCTTCTTACTGCTCTCTAAACTAACGAGTAACTAACCTAGATTATGTACACTAAATTTATCCATTGGGTGTTACAGTCATCCTTTTCTCTTTTTTAAGAAAAGATATTTTTCCTTTTACAACAATACTATTATGATAAGTAATCCACTTCAAAGTATCATTTAGAGCAGTGATAACCAATATCCAACTTGACTAAATGTAATAGTAATCAAAAGAGATACCAATGAGTTTTGTAGCTTGAAAACCCACAAAATCTCAAAGAATATTATTGTTTCCAATGACGTTTCTTAAAGATAAAAGTGTGAAGCATGTTACAGCTCAAAGAATTCAACATACACCACCAATATGTCCATAAAACATAGCAAATAACCACAGCTCAAAGTCTTTGATTTATTAACCAAGTTCACACATTAAACCGTAATCTCTAAATACAATAATGTAGCACAAAGGCTATCAAGATCATATTTGAATTCCCTTCCAACTATTTGATATAACACCACTTGATCAACCAATTGCAAGAAAATGTAGTAAGAAAGACATAAGGAAAATCCTACACATAACCAATAAGATCCAAAACAAAGGTTGGATGCAAAATTTGCCTCTTTTATTGATTGATTTTGTATATGCACTTTAAACACAAAATCTCAAAATGTTTCTCGAATGGGTAGTGCTTCACTTCAAAAGATAAAAGGTCCTTAATACAAAGAAACTCCCTCGTATATATAGAGGAGAGTTGAGAGTTAATATAG